>JAHWFO010049333.1:1261899-1290551 GCA_023313115.1 Rhysida immarginata
TTTTTGTTTTATTTCTTGTTTAACACCTTTTTTAGTTGTGGTTAAAGAGTGTTGTGCTTTTAATCTGTTCATTAGTGCGATCCACATAAATACTTATTTTGTTTTGTAATAAATAATGATTTAAGTGTGATTTAAATTTTAAAATAAAATCTCATGAGCAAAATTGCTCATTCAATTTTGGTAGATTTTATATATTTCATAAATTATTAATTTTTTTTATACATATTTTCTCAGAACTTCAGTACTTCTAGAAAAGCATTTGGGAACGAAGTACTTAACCATCTTGTAATAAAACGAAAACTATTTTAATATCATAATGAGTGAAACCAAGAACAGATGAAGGTACATTATACATGACAGAACAGTTCCAAATGTTTATGGTAAAAGAATAATGTTGAAAAATAATGGCAAAATCAGCTCTCATGGTGAAACAGCTTACACATTCGTGCTATTTTCTTTCTCAGCTAGGGCCCAAATTGACCGCAACGCTGCTAGTTCATGAAAAATCCATGAGACAAATGGGCAGAGCTTAAGCTAGTGATGCATCAACATAGTATTTTTTAAATTGCTCCAAAATGAGTCACGTTAAAGTCGAAATTATTTAAATGAAAGAATGCCTGGAATCCCTATTCTTTACGGAAAAAAGTTTTTCGTTCATTTTATTATAAACAAAGTGCTTAATTTCATTAAATTCATAGGTATGTCGAAATTGGGGTGGGGGAGGAGAGGGGTGAAGCTTCCCTACTTCTTCTTCTAATACTATGCCACTGCTATGATTCTTGCTTTACAGGGGAGCTCCCTACTGTTGTCAATATTGACAGATGAAGAGTTCCTTGTTTAACAGCCCAGTGGTACGACTGGCATTCGTGTAAAAACAGAGATCACCAAAATTTTTTTTCAAATTCTACATCGTTAATAAATACAGATTAAATGTGTTATTTAAAAATTGTTGAAATCGATTGAGAACATTAAAGAAAATCATTTTTTTATTAAAAATTTATTTATTTATTTATTTCTTTTACCCAAAAAATTTTTTCTCTCGTTTTTTTATATTTATTTATGAAATATATACGCTTTACTTGTTATCTTTAAAATTTCAAAGAGATTTGAAAAAAATAGCTTGAGATATCTTTTAATAAAAATTAAAAAATAAACCAAAGGTACCAAAAAAAATTATTTGTTTATAACTTTTTAACAAATGCAATTTTTTCAAAAATATTTTTGTGAATTATAATACTCCATTCGATACTATCAAATTATAAGTTTTAAATTTCACAACATGTTTGTTTTTAAGCGACCCACTTCAGGAATTCTTACCCCTCTGTTTTCCTTATTCTGTGGCCATGACATGACCCATGCTGTTCCCCTTACTGTGACAAAAAACAAAGCTCAACTTAAAGAGTTCGTGGCCTCATGCAGAAAAACCACCACTTGTAGTTCTAATCGTTATTCCCAAGTTAATTGGGGCTGAGACTACCTCGGATACAAAAAAACTCTGATAATACGGAGATCTGGTATTAATCAGTTACCAAACTCGAAAATAATTTATACTCTGCCCAACGAAAGTTTGACTACACGTATCCAATAAAATTTCCAATATCAATTGTTAGAAATTGTTAATTTTATTTGGCAACAATGTCTAGCAATTGAAATCGTAAGTTTAACTGGACATGCCCAAACAATCTATTGTTGAGCAGAGTATAGCTGCATTAACGTAAAGGCAGTGTTCCGTTAATACATACATTACAAAACAATACATACGTATGTAATTACACTAACAAGGTAAACAAGAGAGTTTAAATTAATTTTTTGCAACTAAAGTATTTTATCAATGATCGCACGAATCGGCTCTGTTAACTGGAGCTTCGGATAATCAGGGCTTGGTTAATCGTGAGTCAACTGTAGCTGCAATGTGAAGACATCCAGGTGATTCCCTGCCTGTCCAAATTTGGAATTGGCGACACATTCCCAGACCATAATCCAATTGAATGTGCATGGAATTCTCTAGAAAAACATGTTGCCAGAAGCATTCCACCACCATAAATGCTACATGAACTGAGAACAACATTGGTTGAAGAATGGGATAAAATCCCCCCAAAATTTGCTTGATACTCTGGTGCATAGTACCCTGGTATGTTGCGCAGCTTGATACCATGCGATCTACTGAATTCTCTTTATGCTATCCGCAAACAGCTGGATGATTATACCAGGTCGCTTAACTTTGTTGAGGCTGAAAGTTTTCATTTCTTCTGTCAGCAGCAGTACTGTCATCTTTGCTTTTTAATTTTTTATTCTGTGTTGGGATTGTATTGTCTCTTCCCTGCCAAGTTTTGTCCTGATAGGATAACCAGAACAGTTCATTCTTAGAAATCCTGTAATTTAAGGACACTAGTGTATAATAAATTACCTTTCAATTTGGTCTCTAAGTAACTCATTTCCTCTTCAAGCTTAACACATAATTTCCTCATGGCTGTATATGATGAATGAAAATATTGCATAGTAGCCATATTCTGATATATTTACAAAAAAAAAAAAAAAAATAATAATAATAAAAATAAATAATGGGGGAAGGAACATTAAAAAAATGATCATACAACTGAGATTTAAAATATGATTTTACATCAGCAAAAGCAGCTGTCCCTGAATCAATTCTCTGTAATGGCAAATCGAGCAAAGATGTGAAATCTTCCCTGTTTGAAGAACACCGAACCTCAACGGAATCTACTAAATCTGAGAACTTTTCAACAATAACTGTATCTAGATTTTTGCAGATAGTCATTAGCTTTGTAATTGCCGTATCAATTTCCATGTTTGTCTGCTGTAAGAGTTCCTTCTGAAAAAGGAAAAAATAATATAGATATCACTCCACTGAAAAACATTGTTACATGCTTGTTATACTAACTGGTTATGAAAAATGAAACATTTTATCTTTTCTAGAAAATATTTTCTTTTAAAATAAATTGCTGTATGCCATGATCTAATAAAAAACTTTTTTATCCTGCAATTATAAAATAAAAGCATTATATCTGAAAATAAGTCCGTATAAACTTACACTGAACTGCGAAATAATTAACTTGTTCTTCTGTAATTTTTCCTCCACATTTCTAATATTTTCTTTCAACTCTTGTATGGTCATAGTCTCACTTGTCATTCTGACAAATTTAGTATAAGAAAAAAAAAAAAAAAAAAAAACTTTTAAAGAATATGATTTCAATTAGTTGATGAACTCCTTTATTTTCAGAGGATTCTTAGAAACAAAATATTCCCTCCATATCGAAATGATTGCCCTATTTGATAAAGTATTTGTATCAAATGTTTTAAACGTACTCTATCATTACCGTAAGTTTCAAGATGTAAGCATAAATTATTATGATACAACTATAAGAATATAATATTTAATTTCTATTTTTAATAATTAATCAGCGTATATGGTCTTATATTACATATTAAATTTTTAAAATTATTTATAAAATAACTCCAAAAAAGTATATGTTTAATCTTTGAAGTTTGACTGAGGTAACAATTTAACCAAACAGGGATCATTCTGTTTTTTAAAATAAATGCAATTAATGAATTTGGGAAAGATTTTTCTGATTTGCAGTTACTTAAAAACATAAAAATTCTACTTTATAGAAGGTAACGTGTTAAAAACCATGCTTTTCTGCCTCTATCTTTTTAATCTGGTAAGAACTTATAAGTTGGACAATCATTTCAATACAGAGGGAGTATTTATTTGATTCTGTTTTAGCAACAATACTGTATTCAAGAGCAGTAATAGAAATCAAATCTCAGCAATCTCTCACTATCACTCATACCTAAAATTAAGCAGTTGAAAACAAACAGCATTATTACCTGACCAATTAAATTTTATCTTTTCCATATGGCCAAAATATTTGAAGAATTTTCTAGACAGACAGTCAAATTGTAATAAAAATGCAAACACTGATGAAGTATCGCAAAAAGTGAAATGATAACCAATCAACCAAGAATTATAATTTCATAACGTTTTCACGTGTTGGATTGATAATGCTGGTTAAGGTACGGTGACCAGACGTCCCGCTTTACCCGGGACCATCCCTATTTTCGCCTCACCCGTCCCAGCGTCCCCGAAAGGTCAGGAAATGTCCCGGGTTGGGACGTTTTCCAAAAAACTGCATACTTTTCTTCCTACTAAAGCCCCATTCCATTCTGTTTCCAAGTCACAATGCCCAGCATGACATCACATCACTCCATATTAGTGCCTTATACTGCCTACTGGTGGCTAATTTTTTTTGCACTGAATACGGAAGGTGGAAGCAGAAAGCTCTTCGGCGGATGGACACATCGGCCGTGCTGTGGCCCATTATACATTAGTAGGCTTAGCCACGCTAAGATAAATTCTACTCCACGCTATGGGAAACAGTTACGATAAAGGCTGATCCACTCATCAATACAGCGTTCAAGGTGAGCCAAGTTATTTCACTTACTTTTTAAACATGATTCTGACATTAATTCATTAATAATGAATATTTCACATGTCACAATTTGCAGATGCTTGCTTGTTCAATACACAGACTTAAATCTGTATTTTATTTTATTTTCCTACTAATTTCTTTCAGAGTGCAGAGTGACATTGCTTTTTCCCTTGCCTTGCCTGTCACTAACTGACATCGTGCAAAATGCCAAAAAGACACTGCAAATTTAATGAGACTTTACAAAAAAAATATCCTTTCTTAAAACGCACAAGAACTGAATCAGATGTATATTGCAAAATTTGTAATGCAGACTTTTCTGTAGCACATAATGGTGCAACAGATATTTCTAAGCCATGCACTTGAATACAGGCAGGCACAAACGAGCAGTAAGTGCAAGTGTGTCTTCAAAAAGTGTTACAGAGTTATTCAAAAATACAAGTTGTGAAAAAAAAGAAATGCAGTTAGCTGATGCAGAAAGTGTTATGGCATACCACACTGTCAGTCACAACCACAGCTGCCGTTCAATGGACTGTACCTCAAAGCTCATCCAAAAATTATTTGAAGCACAGTTTACTTGCGCAAGAACAAAGACAGAAGCAATTGTTGTAAAAGTTTTCTCACCTATTGCAATGAAACATTTGAAAGATGAATTGGAAGATGCAAACTTTGTGTCTATGTTCATTGATGCGTCCAATCATAAGGAGGTGAAGATATTTCCAATACTTGTTCGCTATTTTTTGCCATCAACAGGAATTCAAGTAAAATCCTTGAACCTAAAGAGCTACCTGGTGAAACATCTGCTCTTCAGCATCAATACATTATGGAAACACTAGAAACTCACGAGTTGTCACAGAAAATTGTTGCTTTCTGTGCTGATAATGCAAATACAAATTTTGGTGGTGCAGAGAGAAGAGGAAAAAACAATATATATAGTAAGCTGAATGAAACACTTGGTCATAAAGTCCTTGGCCTTGGATGTACAGCACACATTGTTCACAATGCTATTCAGTCAGCAGCAGAGTGTCTCCCTATAGATATTGAATCAGTTGTTCATAAGATATATATGTACTTTTACATATACACCGTTCGTGTTGCTGCCTTACAAGAATTCTGTGATTCTGCTTCAGTGGAGTATCAGAAGCTACTATGCTACAGCAAAGCCAGATGGTTAAATATGATGCCTGCAACAGAAAGGATTTTAAAAATATATCCTGGGCTGAAAGCATACTTTCTGTCTTTAGACAAATGCCCTGTCTTGCTACAAATTTTTTTTGAAGATCCATCTGCAGAACTATGGTTATATTTCGTACATAATCAGGCAGCATCATTTCAAGCAACTATTCTCCAGATCGAAAATCTGACTGCAACATGTGTTGAAGTGTACAGATATTTGAAAAATCTTAATGAAAAATACAAGGAAAGAGCAAGACAGAAGTTCATTCCCATGATAGTTCAAAGTAAGTTGAAAGAGTTAGAGAAGGAGATTAATACTGAGAGGCTACATTCACGAACGATTGAATTTTATGAAACAAGTGCAGATTACCTGGACCGCTGGTGCAATCAATTTGAAGGAATAGATGTGTTTGATTGGGTGCTTTTGAGATCACAACCATCATGGGAAGATGTTCAAAAGTGCATTGGTTTTGTAACTAATATACACTACTGTTTATAAAAATCGCAACACCCTGATGGAATGGTCTAATCCATATGCAATTTGCAATATTTGCATACAATGGGTCAGAGTATAAATGATTAGATTTTCAGAGTAATTGCTTGAAAGAACACCATGCCTCGACGACGACGAAAGGTACCATATCAACAGCTGACAGACTTTGAAAGAGGACGCATAATCGGTCTGCGTGAAGCGGGATGGTCGTATCGTGACATTGCTGCTCGTGTAGGACGTAATGCAACGACAATTATGCGTGCATGGAGGCAGTGGAGCGAAGAGAACAGGGCACACCGAAGACCAGGCTCAGGAAGACCCAGCACGACGACACCGCGAGATGACAGACACCTCTATCGCATGTGTGTAATAGATCGTACAGCCACTTCCACAGTGTTAGCACAACAGTGGGGTGCTACAGTAGGCAGGACAATGTCTGCTAGCACTGTACGACGCCGTTTGATTTCCAGAGGATTGATGGCACGAGTACCATTGTTGCGGATTCCTTTGACTCAAAACCACCGGTGCCTCAGGTTGCAATGGGCCCATCAACACCAACTGTGGCAAGCTGAATGGCAACAAGTTGTGTTTTCGGATGAGTCAAGGTTTAACTTGCAGCACCATGACGGCAGGATACGAGTCAGAAGACATCGTGGCGAGCGCGACCTTCCAGAATGTATCCTGCAGCGTCATTCAGGGCAAACGCCAGGGGTGATGGTGTGGGGTACAATCAGTTACCATGGCCGTTCCCGTCTGATCAGAATCCATGGCAATCTGAACAGTGACCGGTACATCAGGGAAGTTGTGCAACCCGAGGTCATCCCCATCCTGCAGAACCTTCCAGGCGCTGTATTCCAACAGGACAATGCACGACCGCATGTGGCCAGAAATGTCCTCGCCTTTTTCCAAGCACATCAGACTCCCTTGTTCCCCTGGCCTGCTCGTTCACCAGACATGTCCCCAATCGAACAAGTGTGGAACAGGGTTGCTCATCGATTGGCTCGTCAGACTCCTGCAGCAGCAACTGTGGATGAACTGTATACCCGTGTAGACAGAGCATGGCAGGACATTCCCCAGGCCCTTATTCAGAGCTTGTTTGACTCAATGCCATGACGTTTAGAGGCTGTAATTGCATCCCACGGTGGTTTCACCCGATACTAATGTGACAATAAAACGCAGTGTATTGACCTGAAAATCTAATGGTTTCTTTTCTGACCCATGATATGCAAATGCTCCAAATTTAATGCAGATTGGGCTATTCCATCAGGGTGTTGCAATTTTTATAAACAGTAGTGTATTTCCTGATAAGATAAATGACAATGAATTAATTGATGAGATCTCAAAAAAACGAAATTATATCACTGCTGAAAAACTTAATAATTGGGCTACAGCAGAATTCCCGGTAGAGAAACGATGGATGGAAATCTTTGATCATTTTGTCAACCATTACGTTCCATGTGATAATGTGAAACTCATGGCTGAATTTGCATTATGTCTTCCAGGGACAAATGCTCCCACTGAAAGTGTCTTTTCTCTGATCAACAACATGTGGACACCAGAAAAATCAAAGTCGATACGTTGAAACATATGCTGGTTGTGAAATACAATTTCACAGATTTATGTGACAAATTTTATGACATGTTATTAAAAAATCCTGATGTCCTGAGAACTATTCATTCAACTCAGAAATATTAGTTAGGTCCTGTGTTAGTTACTTATGCAATTCCTTTTTATTTTTTAACACGTCAATTTTTAACATTAAAGCTTTGATTGTTTTTTTTTTTAATTTTCTTTTTACAAATTCTTATTTGTTTTTAATCATTTATGTTTTTTTAATTTGTTTTTTGATGTATTATGTTTTGAAGATATTTTATTTGTTAATTACCCACTGACATTCTTTTTCATTCATGAACGTTGAAAAATTGTGCTCAGCCTCGAACTCAGAGTATAAAACAAGTCAAGGCTTCGGTACGTCCATGACAAATCAGTACAGATTATTCCACCCCCCCCCCCCTGAGTTTATTATATCTGATTTTTGTTTAGATATAATAATAATAGATTTAATATAACAAATATACTTTGGGTAAGTGTAAAAGGTGAAATAAGAGGGAGGCCAGAAGTGGGACGAATATTTAATGGGAGAACAAATCGATGAAGTCATGAGACTGCCAAGGAGCCAGCGAGAGGGGGAGTGTATGTGCTCTTCGCTCTCGAGTTGAAGTTTTATGACGGATGCCGGAATTTTGGAGAGGGGACTGGCATGATTTGGGAGGCTGCTGTGAAATCTCCACAGTTAGCTAAACCCATCCAATGGCTTCTCCTTTAAAGTAGAATGCGCGGTCTCATCAGAGCAATATTAATGAGTAGTCCCATTAGAACATATGTGTAGGGAGTAGGATGGGGTGTCAGGTGTCGGTGTTGACCTGGTCAACCTAAGCCAGGTAGATCCCATCACTCTGAGCACCCCACTCAAACCACTCCATATAAAAAATGTCATTGCAAGGAATGATTTTTATCATCTTGAGATTCCATAGGCGAAACGGTGGAGATTTTTAGAAGTATAGATTACTGTTGATGTTGCGATGCCCATATTGATCCAAAATCTGTGGAGTCTTGAAGATAGCATGTCACGAGTGATCAACTATATCGGAAGCGTATCATCTATTAGAAGAGATTGTGAAGACAACTGTACACATGGGGTCATCTGTCGAACTTGATGGTGACAGTTTAAGCCAGCCACTGGACTTACTCCTCAATTGATCCGTTTCTCTGAAGGTGTATATTTTGTGCTTCGAGAGTGTGTGATGGTTCATATAGATAATGAAATGTGAAAAGTAAGAGTATTATGGTCTCTTAATTTTTGTGCGATTCACAATCTGGAAATGATGCTCAGTGAAATCATGATTTGTGGATATAGTGGTGCAGCATAGAATTATAAGTACAGTGGAACCTCGCATAACGAGTGATTCGCATTACGAGCAAAACAAATTGTTTCGCTTAACGAGTGAGAAGGAGATAACATAAGACAGCTTCTCGGCTAACCTTGCTTATTCTAGATGGCGCTTCCTTTGAAGAAGAGTTTCTCTTAGTGGAAGATTCTCTTCCTTCTTCCCAATAACCTTCCCAGTCCTCTTCCCCATTTAAAAAACACATTTATATATTATTATAAATAATAAATTAATTACATAAATATATATTTTGAGTATTTTTTCAGCATGGAACGCATTATCATATTTTACATTGATTCCTATGGGAAAAATGGTTTCGCTTAACGAGTGTTTCGCTTTAGAATTATGCTCGTTAAGCGAGGTATCACTGTAAAGCTAATTTTTTTTGGAATTGTCTATTGGGCACATTCATTGAAAGATAGAGCCAAATTATTTAGCGATAGAAGTTTTGGTGAGCTATTAGAAAGAAGTGTTTTAATTAGTTAAACTATTCTCAGTGTGGTGGAAAGGACTAAGATATTTATTGATATATAAGTTTTGAATTGATAGTTCTCATTGGAATCTTAGATATATGTAAGTAATTGGGGTTATATAGGATTAACTTTCTTCTTTTATGATAAAATCTATCCGTTCATTTTTGTAGGTTAAGTTTTATTTATTTATTTTTTTTTTTCTATCTCTTTGGTCAAGTCTAACTTTGAATAAAATTTTACTTGTTTTAATTCTCAAATTTGCCCAAGTTATTGAATAAATAAGACATATACTGCCATTTTTATTTTTAAGAACCCAACCTTTTGCCTTTGATTGGTGATGTAAATGATTAAGAGTTGAGCTAGCCATAAATGAATCTGTTGTCAATTTAATTTCATGAAATCTTGCTGGACGAGATGTAAAGGAAGGAGGGGAGGCGACAAGGCCATAACGGTAAAGGTCAATTGGCTCCCAACTTATAAAGCAGGTTGTGTTGAGATGAAATAAAACAATCAGAGGTGAAGGGTAGCAATTTAAAAAAAAAGTGTTTGGTTACTAAAGAAAATGTCAACACCATTTGAAATGGTTCCACGCAATAGTGTAGAAATACCATTACTTTATAATATTTAATAACAATATAATAATTTCAATAAATTAATAATACTGTAATAATAAAAATATCGAGAAATCAGAAAGAATAAAAGATTAATTTAAACTAACTACCAAAAAAATGAAAAAAAAAATTTAATTGGAAATAAAAACAACATGAAAATTTATTTACCAATAAAAATGAATTTTTCTTTCATTGATAATGAATAATATATGATATGATTCTAATTTCAAATTGAAAAAAAAAAATAAAAAAGAAATTACTTTTCTCATCAATAATCAACAGCAATAGTGTGAAAATTCCAGGAACTGGAACTGTATAGGGCAACACAGTAACTTTAACTGGCCGTGTCGAGGACAATGTGGTACTTGGGCAACTGGCAACTTGGTACTCCAACAGTAACACACCAATCAATATAATAACAACCCAACAAGCAACTGAATTAAGAATAGAACATACATGTTCTGAAGAACACGATCATCTGACTGCTGTGACTGAGAATACTGAGAATAACAGCCAATCGCATGACATGACCATAGCTTTTAACCCCTTTTTTAATCCTCTAAAGAATAAAGAGTATTAAAATACCAATGACCAATGCTTTTAGCTGTCTTAACAAAGTCGAAACAACACTCACACAATAATGTTTGAGTTTATGTCTATTTATGCGATTTATTATTTTATTTTCAATTTTTTTGTATATACAAAGGAGAATAAGCAGGATGAAAAAATAAAAAGATGGACATTTAGGAGGGCAGCACTACCCAAAAGGAGGGCTGTCCTCCCCAACAGAGGACCGTTAGTCAACTTATTCTTATGGACAAGGAAGATGTTTTCTTTCTGGACGACATACTTAATCCTGACCATGGAGAAGATTTAAGGGGCAGATCATTAAGCGGTCTAAGTAACCATTTGATTTGAGTAGAGTAAGCTTTTCTCCTCAAGTAACTGCATTCGAGGGGAAATCTATCCTCATCTCATCACTATAGTGCCCGGCACGAAAGAAAAAGGAAACTGGTGCATGTGTAAATGAAAAAACTCGTCAGCCAACCAGAAATGGACTGAATGCAAAATTTCAGAGTGAGAGGAATTTGTCACTCCAAATTTCAAGGGACCAATTTTCACCAATTGAGGAGTGAATTCTCTACACCACCTCACTGAAATGGCACGTTGGTAATTTCATCAGCTATAACATTTATTAATCCTTAGACCAAAAATATAAGCATGGAAAGAGCAAGTCATCTTCGATTACAAAGGGGAAAATATACTGAAAGTATCTGAAAAGAAAAAGAAAAATGAACATAATATTCATTCTTCAGGAAAGTGAGAAAGCAGAGGATTAACCTAACATGTAGAAGAAAATGCAGGAAAATCTGGAGGAAAGATGCCAATTGTATACATGAAATAAATGAGGTTAATCTAGAAGAAAATAGATCAGACTTACAAACAGGAGATAAGGAAAGAAGAAAAAAAAAAAAAAGAATTTTGAAACTACCAACAAAATACAAAAACTATGAAATTTATTTTTGTTTTCTAACAATGGATGTTCAAGAACCAATGACTCTTAAAGAAACATTTAAAGTTAGGATCCTTTCTCATTATTCTTTATCGAGTTTTATTTTTCTTTTAGTTTACCTTCGTGTCGAGCGATTGCTGTGAAAAAAACCTTACGTTATATGTTTTGTTTTGTGGAAGAGAGAGATGCGTAACAGAATTAATTGATTGATCTATTTTGTGTGTGTGCTAACCAATGATTACCAATGATTTTGAAATTTTAACCGCAAGTATTAATGATAAATATATAATTATTACGATTTATCGTCCTCCCAATGGACACTTACAGATTTTTTGTTCATTTATTATTTCCTTACTGATGGATTTACAATCATCTGGTATGAAATTAATTATGACAGATTTTAATCTTAATTTTAGTAAGCCGTCTCAGTCTTTAAATTTATTTTTGGATCCGATACATCGGTCGGGTTTAACAGCAACTTCTTCTTTCTATTCCCCCCCCCCCCCCCAACATTCTACTTATTCAGCTATTGATATTTGTTTTACCAACTTATCTACAATATTATTCAATAGTACGATAGATCTCGCGATATCAGACCATTTTCCTCTACTGGTGATATTTGGAAAAAATCCATTAACCCGGCGTCACTCACGCGAGCGGTGTTTACACCGCACTTTTGATTTTTTTGATATAGCTCATCATACAGAGACGCTACCTTGTGATGACTTCCATGTATTTCAAGTACAACTTATTGGCAACAGTTAGCGCCAGTGTTGATCTCATTCATTTTATCAAAAGTGAAGATTAAAGCTATGTTTTCTACGCTTGGTCTCACTTTGCGGTGCAAACACCGCTGCGCGAGCAGTCATGTAAGTAAATCTTTGACATAAAGATGATTTCTTAAAAATCACTTTAAAATCACTTAATTTTATTATTTTCTTCTAATTTGTATATGTGGTCATAAATTGCAATATCTTGAGTTATCAAATAAAATTGCATTGAGTTCTTTTTTTTATCAAATAAAATCACTTTTAAAAAGTGCGGTGTAAACACCGCAGTGCGGGTAGTGCTGTTAAAAAATTTGGCGCGAGTGACGCCGGGTTAAAGACCCTATAATTAGTCAACCTTTTCAATCACGACATGTTTCGTTTGCACGTTTAAGTATTTTTGATTCTTTCTTATTAATGACAGACTGGTGACTGGTCTTTATTATTTTCAAATGCTAAAAATACTGACCATCTCTTTTCTCTTTTTCTAAAGCAATTTTTATTAGGCTGTGATCATTACTTTACATATAAACCCTGCCACAGTACTACTCATCGTACTATCATTCACAAACCTTGGATTACACCTTACTTACTGACACTGACAAAGAAGAAAAATGAATTATATCGTAAAACTTGACATAGTTCTTCGCCCTCATCAGTATGAACATTCAAAAGGTTTTCTAATTTTGTTAAAAGCGAAATTAACCATTCAAAACGCGAATACTACAAATTTTTATCTATGTGCTTATACTCTAGTAAAAATAAATGGTGCGAATTAAACAAGATAACTAAAACTCCTAAATCATACCACTCCCCTTTTTCACAGTCGACCCCGCCCAATCCTTCTACATTAACTGATTTTCTTGCAGCTCTTCTTCCTTCTTCGTCCGAATCTGTTTCTTCACCGATAGCCAAAAATAATTACCCTTACTCTTTTCCTAATAATTCTACTTCTATTTTTGCTACACCTACTACCCTCCTCGTTTGTTAATAAAGACAAATTCCACCTCCTTGTTTGTTGGTACAATTAATTGAAATATTATTATAACCTGGAATTGGTGGAATATCATTTTCAGAATAGGCCCAGGTTTCAGTAAAGGTGATGATGTTGGGATGTATGTCAGTCTAAGGCAATGAGAGTAGAATTGAAATTAGATCTAATGCTTCTAATATTTAAGTAAAATATAGAGAAATATTGATTAATATATGCTGAATGAATTTCCTTTAAAGAGGAATTCACTGAGTCAAGTGGTAATGGTAGAAAAAAGCTCATATTCTAGACGTATAGAGTAACTTAGTATAAGAGAGAGAAAAAGAGAAGAAAAAAAAAAAAAATAATAATTATAATAATTATAATGTAACAGCAACTGGGAAAAAGACCTTCAGATAAACTGGAGGTCCGGACCCAGTGTTGTCCCCCAACAGGCGAAAGCCCAAAACGGGGTTAATGAAAATGCACTTAAAGATTAACAGAAAATAAGGACAAAGAACAACAAAGTTAAATAAAGCAAATAAGGAAATCAAAAAAAAAAAAATAAATAAATAAAATAACTGTCGTTAAGCTTTAAATAAAAGACAACATTTACTATTAAAAATATCCGATAAAGGATAATTCTTATTATAGGAATCGATTAATTTAAAAGCTGGATCAAGATGCATAACATTAGTCCTTGTTTTGCCCAGGAACACTAATAACTGGTGCATTCTTAAACAGCTCGAAGTGCGGAACCCTATTAAATTCAGAGTTTGCGGGGAGAAAATTCTTCCATTTATAATCTTGATCATTATATTAAAAAACACCTTGCTCAGAACTAGCTTCAAATTAAATAGGGGAGCCAGGGAGGCTTTATCGGGAATTCGACTAATACGAGTCAGAAAAGTGTTAAAATTAAGTAATTTAGTTTGTAACTGACAGAATAATTGAGTGTTGTTAGAATACCAGATCCATGGGGCATATAAAATTTTAGAGAGAACAATTGACTTATAAAGAATGAGAAACGTCTTGGGTTTGGTAAAGAAATTGGCTAGCCGTTTAATAATGCCCAAGCACCTACTGATCTCGACCAATACATTTTCCAGATGATTGGTAAAGGTTAATTTGGAGTTGAAAATCACGCCCAAATCCTTTATCAAGACGCGGCGATGGATTTTAGAATTATTCAATGTATAATCATACAAATAATTAACAACTTTCCTGGAGTAAGATACACAGAAAGTTTTAGTAATATTCAATGATAGCCCATTTTGCTCGGCCCAAAGAGCAATCTTATTCAATTCCACGGACATCCTATGGCAGTCCTCCCAGCTACGGACAACAGAATATAATTTTAAATCATCCGCGTACAGAAGAGCCTTGATTTGAGTATCTTTGATTTGCTCAACAATATCGGCGGTGAAAAGATTAAACAATATGGGACCTAGGGGAGACCCCTGGGGGACTCCACTACGGATTCTCCCGATTGCATGTACACCTTCCATATTCTTAATTATGAAACTCCGCTCGGTAAGGAGAGAGGCAAACCATTTTTCTAGGTTGTTAGAAAGACCAACTTCGTTGAGCTTATCTAATAAAAGACGAATGTTGATGCTATCAAAGGCTTTGCTAAAATCAAGATACAGAACATCAATCTGATTGCGCTGATCAATGTAAGAAGTCAAATAATGCAGTAAACAGGCCAAGTTCGTAGAGGTAGATCTACCCTTCCGAAACCCATGTTGCTCATCAGGAAGCGAAGGGTCAATAAATGAAGCAAGATATTTCGCAACATGCGTTTCCAAGATTTTAGCAGGGAAGGGAAGAATTGTAATCGGCCTGAAATCGTTAGGTGATTGCGGCGTGATAGACTTAGGTACAGGAATTATATTAACAAGTTTCCAAGCTCTGGGATATACACCTGTGGTCAAAGAAACATTAAATAAAATCCATAGAGGTTGTACAATTGCTGAGAGGCAGCCCTTAAATATATAGTCAGGGATGCCGTTCGGATGGACAATTTTAGAAGCAGAAATCTTAGTACCCAACGTAACGATGTCGGAAATTGAAATTGGAGGAACCATAAATTTACTGTAAACTCTATCCCAAAAATTCGGAGTACGACAATCATGTGAAGAGAGTAAACAATCATTACTCATTGTATTTTCAAAATAACATGCGAGATCCTCAACGGAGCAGCAATTTGACCAAGAGTGACTAGAATTCTTTTTACCAAATAACTTTTTTGTTGTCTCCCAAAACAAATTAGGTTGAGAGTTTAAATCATTCTCGACCGAAGCATAATATTCTCTAAAATCTTGTCAAATGCCATTTTAAATCTTTTCCTATTGATTTGATAAGCTGCATAATCATTAATTGAGTTAGATTGCTTAAATACTTTGTGTTTCGCTTGCTTCAGTTGCCATAATTTAACCGTATCCTTTGTAACCCACTTCGGGAACGTGTGCTTCATAACCGAGGATTTATAAGGTTTCTCCATTGGTACATTTTTGATAATAGCTGCTGTAATTCGCTTGATTAATGAGCTCCAAATTTGATCGACGCATTGAGACTTTTCAAGGTCTGACCAGTCCACCAGACTAAGATCCTGGTATAAGTTCAAAAAATTGGCTCTCTTAAAATTAAGTCGGGGTTCGTGTGTAGGTGGTGTATATGGCAAATGGTCAAAATCACCTAAGACGCATAAGGGTGGATGAAATTTATCTTCATTCTTAATGACCGATTCAGCACGTCTAACTTGAACTTGTTGGGAGGCGAAAATTCGATCGAGTGTGTCCCCACTTTTGTTCTTAATATTGTTGTAATTTACTACTCCAAGTTCTGCGGCCCAATTATTGATCAATCTGCGCCTCACAGTATTGATGTTGTTATATTTATTTTTAGATATACTATCGACAAAATTAAAGTCTCCTGTATAAATACAGGGACCTTTCATAGCTAACTGGAAATCGGCCAACTCTTCCAAAAATTTTTGGTATAATTTGTTTGTAACCGATGGAGGGATATAAATGGACCAAATATACAGATATTGATTTACGTTCTTAAAACCACTTGACCTTCTTTTAATTGACAGCTTCACGCCAATTGCATCAATCGAAGTTATTGAAGAATTGAAAGCTATCTTTTCAGAGGCGATGCAGCTTGGGACTGCAATTAACGCACCCCCGCCTTTGTCAGCAATTCTCCGATCTGCTCTATAAACAGTAAAAGAGTCATCAAATAACATATTACTTGTTATAGTGGAGTTTAGCCATGTTTCTGTAAATGAATAGATATAATTTTTATTCAACGATGTAAATTTAAGAACTTGTAAGATCTTCGTTCTAAGGCCTCGGACATTCTGATAAAAGACTTCAATTGCCATTATTGGGCGAGAGTACAGCATCCTCCGTGCCAAATATCTGGTTCCGATGCAATCGTCCAAAAAATTGAGAAACAAAGGCCCCTGAAGGCCACCTTTCAGGATTAAATACCTGTTGAGATACGTTCGTATCAATAGATACGTAGAACGAGGCATAAGTGTTGAAACGAGTTTTAAGTCTATGGCAAGCAACAATACCATCGGGGTCAATAAACTCTTGAATATACGTTCTGAATTGTGAGACATCCGTGTCAGGAGCCAAACGTGAAACGAAAATATTCGTTGTTAATCGCACCTGTGAGGAACTATCCCGCGCTTTAAGTGACGATTCCTTTAAATTTCCAAATATAGTTATTTTCCGCTTTTTTAATTCCGTATTATTTGTTGCTTGCAAATGGGTGAATTCATTTGAATGAGACTGGCCCAACTTACGTTTCACCGGATTGTTCCCATCCTCCAAACACGAGGGGGGTACAAAATCTTTGCTAGCAGTAGAAATTGCTTTAATTTGGACTGGAATAGTACGTGCTTCCAAAACTTCTTGATTTGCACTTAAAGCACTTAATAGATTATCAATTTTACTACTTAAGTTTTTGTTTTGGTTCTGCATTTCAAGATTAATCTTAATGAATTCATTAACAGTCTTAATTAAGCTATTCACTGCCGTTAATACTGATGTTAAATTGGCACTACCTATATCATTCTGTCCAGATTTTTCTTTACCCTTAGGGGAAAATAACGAATGAACTGTAGAAAAAGATTGCTCACTTAACTCATTTGTGTTCTGTATCTTCATATAGGTGTCAATCGACACACCCCCACACTTCAGGCAAGTCCAATTGTCATTAAATTGTCGAATCTGCTGTCTAGGAATGTTCATACACGAAGCATGAAAAACGTCGTTACAATTCCCATTGCACTTTATCTTAGGCTGCTTTCCATAAATATTAAGGTCACATATACCACATAAACCAGCAACTCCCTGCTTAGATTTTTTTTTCTTTTTGTCTGCTGCCATAGAATAAGGAGAGCGATGCGAGTAGTGACCTGCCTCCCTGGCCACCTGGCGAAATAATAATAATCAATAATAATAATAATAATAATAATAATAATAATAATGTAACAACAACGGGGGGGGGGGGGGAATCTCACCAGATACTCCGGAGGGAAAAAGCTCCGTGTTGTCCCCAGCAGGCCGAAGCCCAATATAGAGTTGATGAAAAACATATATAAAATAGCTAAGTAAAAAGAGCAAAACACCTAGGCAAGAGAAAACCAAGACAGACTGGAGGATAAGATTAGACAACAGACGCACAATTAAAGTAAATAACAAATGCAAATTAAGAAGAATACAAAAAAAAAAAATAATAATTTCAACATCAAAAGACAGAACAAAACAAAACATAAATAAGCTCAGCTGAATAAGCCTGAAAAGATATTAAAAGTATCAGAATAAGAATAACTAACTAAACTAAACAAGTGGTAAGAACAATTATAATTAAGAAACTAAGAGGCAGGAAGAAAACCTGCTGTTGTCAACAAAAAATGTCAATTAACTTAGAATTATTATTAAATAAATTAACTAATTTAAAAGCAGGATCAAGAGTAATAACTTTGGTCCTGGAAGTTCCAAGGAACCGCAGGACGTGATGATTTCTATTGTTAATCAAAGCTCGAAAGCCTATAAGTTCTAGGGTACAGGGTGAAATGAGCTGCCCAAGAATAAGCTTTCTCAGAGTATTAAGTAACGTCTTATTGATTGCTTGCGAAAGATCAAATATGGGCTCCAGTGCGGTTATATCAGAAAAACGAAAAGCACAAGCGATAAATAAACCAAAATTACGAAGCCTGGTTCTCAGGTACTCTAATAACTGGGTATTCCCGGAAAACCAAATCCAGACGGCGTATAAGATTTTCGGTAAAATAATCATTTTAAATAGAAAGATAAAAGTCTTGATCTTAGTAAAAAAGTTCGTCAAACGCTTTAAGATACCTAAACGTTTACTGGTTTCAGCGAGAACATATTCCAGATGATCAGAAAAAGTTAACCTCGAATTAAATATAACGCCCAGGTCTTTAACTTTATTACAACGCTAGATTTTATTCTGTAACAAGGAATAATCATATTCGAAGTCAACAACCTTCCTAGAATATGTTACATTAATAGTTTTCGAAACATTCAGATGGAGTCCATTATCAGTGGCCCATCGAGAAACATTACAACAGTCTTTCCAGCTAGGCATAACTGAAAAAAGTATTAAGTCGTCAGCGTAAAGTAAAAAATTCACCCGACTTTCTCCAATATAACTTTTAATATCAACAATAAACACATTAAAAAGAACCGGGCCTAAAGGAGACCCCTGTGGGACTCCACTTCTAATCCTACCAACTGGACTAACTCCATTCAAGCTCTTAACCATGAAGCTTCGACCTGTTAGCAAGGAGGTGAACCAACTGAGAAGATTCTCAGACAGTCCAACCTTTCCAAGCTTACATAGGAGCAGCTTGATGTTGACACTGTCGAAAGCCTTGCTAATAATAATAATAATAATAATAATAATAATAATAATAGATGTAAAAAAATAATGAAAGTAATAAAAATAATAATAGTGGAAGATTAATTTGGAGAGCACACTAATAACTAAAATAATGAATAAAATAGGTAGACAGGAAAGAAAGGAAAAGAGAAAAAAGAGAGAAACAAAATTATAAAACAAAATTATATCAGCAAAGGAAAAAGATAAACCGAGAATAAAGTCAAAACGACGGGGAGCAGAGGAAAAATAGCAAGAAATAGAGAAATAAACTTAAAAAAATATGTATTAAAAAATACAATTCATCTCTAAAGTGTCTAAATATCACTACAGTGGATAAAAAATTAGACACAAAAAAAACACATAATTATAAAATATAATTGTAAATAGTGTAGTATGATTGTAAAGATAAAATACTATAAGTAAATTAAACCATAAAGTTTGCTATGAGGACAATTGGATAATATTAAAATATTAATTAAGAGACAATAAACTAGAATTTAAAATAATTTGATAATAAATATTATACGACAAAATTAAATTTATGAGTAAAGTGACTACTAGACATTAAGATAATATAACTAAATTACTTTGATGATTATAACAATCAGTGAACATTATCTAAGTCCTTGGAAGATGTTAGAAGGACAATTTTGCCATGGGAATCTTTGGTGAAAATACGACCTCCAAAACTCCAGGCATTACGAGGGCCAAATCGAGATTTGGCTGCTCGCAAGAGCTGGTATCGGGAGATTGTAAGGTCTTCTACGATAATTATCCATGAGTTGTTGAGATAGCGTCTATTTTTAAGTATTAGGTCACGTATGTTTGAGGAAATGAATCGAACAATAGTAGGACGATTAGAACTAGAACGACGATCACCAAGCCGATGTATTGAACCGATGTCATCTTTTGTAATGGGTATAGTCAAGTTAGTCTTAATTAATTCAATAAATTTATCGGACAGATTCTCCATCGGATCTTCCAGAATTCCAAGGATTCGAATATTTGATCGTCTTGAGTGTTGTTCAAAATCATCAAATTGTCGGATGATGGAATCAATTCGAGACGATTCGTTAACATAAAGATCTGAGTTAAGTTTAGTTACATTATTTTCAAGCGTTGTAAGTCGATCTTCGAACTGCTTTAATTTCTGAGCGGTAGCTTCCATTTTTTCCAGGAGGGGTTCAAGCTTGGAAGAAATTGCTGTAAAACGTGAATCTAGTTTTTCAAGAAACTTATCAAAGATAATACCTACTAAATTGTCAATCGATGATGACTCCTGGAAATATGTTATAAATCGCTTTTTCTATTAATGGGAGAAGCGAACCTTCGGAAGGTCGCTGGCTGGGAGAGTTCATCGGGGAAAGCTGGCAGTTCACGGCTGCAGGTTTTGCATTTTGTAATTTATCTTTCGGCATTATTAATCAATTAGAATGAGACAAAAGTATAACTGGTAGATAAAATGCAACTTAGACCGTAATGAAACAAAAGCTTGGACTAGTGTATATTCACTGCCCCAATCGTCTTATGGAGCTCAAAAAAACACGTCTACCATGGTCGACGCCAAAAAAAAAAAACTCCCGAAAAAAACAGTGGGGGCCCTGCTCTGTCAGTTGAGCTGACACACCACTTCATGGAAGCCATATAACATAAGAAATGATGATATTAGAAAAAAAGGAAGAAAAAAATTCTATAACCTGGATTCGAACTCAAGAACCATGAGTATTATGCTCGTCACCTTTACCAATTGGGCCATCGCAGATACTGCAAGCAAGGTTCTCTCCAAGTGTCCGAAAGATTACAAGGTAGTGAAGTTAGAAGAGATGAAGAGAGATAAAGGGTGTTCAAAATGTTTGTTACCAGTCTCAATATTTTAATAACTAATTGGAAATTCCAGATTACGATAAAATTATCTTATACACACACAATGTAACATCTTGGTGGTTCACTGTTCGTGATAGCTCAGTTAGTTAGAGTAGCAACAGCAAAAGCTGTGGTCCCTGGTTCAGGTCCATGTAGCGCTATTTTTCAGAATAGGGCCAATTACTAACTTGATCAGCATTGAATTATGACCACCATAAAAAAACCCTATCATAATCAGATGAGCGGATCAATCAAAAATGAAATGGAAACATGCCCACATGCAAATTATGTCACATGCCCAACCAGTTTTGCATATTTTGTGAAGGTTTTCTCAGGGGTGCCATTTTCCTGCTCAATTGGCATAAAAAGCTACATTCACACATGTACACTTCCTTGTACAGTATGATGACATGAATACACAGTTAAGAAATTGACTGCCACAGCCATGTGTGCAGATAAAGAGAATGCTGCTTCTGCAGCTCAGCTTTATCAGGAGAGACATACAAATATGTATAAATTGAGGATAATAAAATATTCGCCAGTCTGCCATTTAATTCTAATCATCTAATCAAAAAGACACTTGCATAAGACAACATTCAGCGGGAAATTGACACTCTGACCCTCGATATGCTGGCTGCTACCTTCCATAGCATGGAGAGACGTGGGCTCGTATGAATAGATGATAATGGCGAACACTTTCAACATTAGCTATGAGGTCACTGCACTTTTGAAACACCTACATATGTCCGTAGAAAAATTTATTAAATATCCAATAATAAGCAAAAATCCGGGGCAGAGAGCAAGTGGGAAAACCGGTATTAAATGCATTAACTTCAGTTTTAATTTCTTGTTTTCATTTTTTATTTCACATCTTGCTTTGAATACCGTAAATACTGTATTTAGCGCTGGACCTGAAATAACTGCCCGGGCACTTATTTTAGTTCATTTCGGGGATATTTCTTCTCTTGCTGCTTTCCCATGGGAATGCTTGCTCTCCCAAATGCCACTGCTAAACTGGAAATTAGATACAGTCTGTCAAATTTAGGAAGGCGGTTGGAGGGGGGGAATGGGGGTAGAGTCTATTTCATTTATAGGGGTCAAGATATGTCAAGAAGTTGGACTCCACTAATCCCTACTCCCTTTCTCCTGTGACTCAACTAATCCCTAATCCTTTTCCCTTTTTCCTATGATAAGGAAAACTTTTATCTTAAGCAAAATATAAGCAAATCCAGTGACATGTTTGAGTTACTGAATTTGTATTTTTTAATTAAAATTTTTTGAATTAAAGAAAAGTTTTTTTCTTTAATTTATTGAATTTCACTAAAAGCATTTTAATTTATTGAATTTTTTTTTTTAATTTTAATTATTTTTGCAACCTTTAAGTTCTTTATTTAATTAATAAACTCTTTAAAAGATTATTGAATATTTAATCAAAATTTAACAAACGTTTTGGTCTCTTTTTTTAAGAATTGGAGGCCCTAAAAAGCGCCATTTTGCATTGCCTCAGCTTTTGTTTACTCATCTTCACTTTCTTCTCCACTGCATTCCCCACCAAATGAAATGATTACTCTCTCTACAGCTTCATCCATCAGTCCTGAATTTTCCCAGTAATTTTTTTCTATTTTTATCACATGCTGGCAGACTTCTTTCCAGGCATTTTTTTGATCAATGTCTTGAAATGCATCAATGTAGAGTTCTGTGATATTTTTTGCATTGGTTGATGTCTGATGTCCACTCACATATTGCTTCACTTGAGCCCAAATCAATTCCATTGGATTGAGGTCTGGATGGGGTCTGTACAAAAAGCGGTGCACCGCTACCCCACTGGTGCACCACCGCTGCACCAGGCTGAGGCAATAGATATTTCCCTTCCTTTTTTGTAAAAATTTTTATTAAATATTTTAAAAATATATTATAAATTGAGAAAAATATTTATTTTTTATTACTTTTATAACAATTGAATTAATTTATTTTTTAATTTCAAAAATTTTTAATTTTTATTAGAATTTTTTTTAGTAAAAAATGCAACATTTCATAAGAACAATTTTTTCCTTCCTTTTTTTGTAAAATTGTTTAATAAATATTTTAAAAATTAGCGAAATGCACATTCTTAGCCTCAGCTTATTCAGAGGAACAACTTAAAAACATAGCAAACTCTTTATTAAAAAGCTTCCACTAAACCTAAATAAATCATATTATATGATATTTCATCAACGTAATAAACAAATTGATTTCAATAAAATTAAGCTGTGTCAATAATAGTATTCTATCTAGAGTCTCTTATAAATATTTAGGAATTTATTTTACCCTTGATTTATCGTGGAGCCTTCATATAAAGAATTTAGCTATAAAATTGTCCCATATTTTGGCATTAATTATAATATTTTACTAAATTTATATTTCACCTTCATTCACACAAATTTATGTTTTGGGTTATGTTTATGGGGGTCGACTACGCTAAAAAATATTAATCTTTTAATTAAAATCCAAAAATGTTTTTTACGCATTTTGTTAAATAAGCCAGCTCTCTCTCTTCTGTCAGTTCAGAATTTAAAAATTTTAACATTTGAAAATTTGATGAACTTTATTTTGTTCAATTAGCCCTATTCCTATTTAAGATTACACACAATATATATTGTCTTAGAAATTCCCCTATATTAACTATAATTATTATTAGTTGCTCTTCATATGTTTAATTTAATATTCATTAGTTTATACAGTTTATATATATTAATTTCAAAGAATGAAAGATGCCCCTAGACAGGCCTCCAGATCTTTTGGGCACCTTGATATTCATAACAAATGTTCTTTTTAGAATATGATTTACTGTGCTATCAAAATGTAAATAAATGTAAAATTTATTTTGTTCAATTAGCCCTGTCCCTATGATGATGCAGATGGTGTGATGATTAGATAATCAACTACCTCAGCCTGGACCAACTGCATTAGACAGGAAGTTGGTGTTGATAAAAGTTGGTTCGCTTGAAAGCGGAAAATATCTTACCGCCTTGAGTGGTATGGTAGTGAAAACTAAAACTCACGTCCTCGTTTTCTATGGACCGGTGCACCAGTGGTGTAGCGGTGCACCGCTTTTTGTACAGACCCGTCTGGATGATATGGTGGAAGTCTTAAAATTGTATGACCATTTTCCTTTGCAAGTTCATCAATGATAAAAAATTTTTCCTTCTTATTTTGTTTTGCTAGTCGTAGTAATTCATCTTTCACTGCCCTTTCTGGGATGGATATATTATTTTCTTCCAGCCATTTATGAATGTCTGCTTTAAGCCATGCACCAGTTGGTTGTTTTTCTGTGACAACATTGTGGTATGGAGCATTGTCTAAGACCAGGACTGAATTTTCAGGCAAATTAGGGAATAGTTTTTCCAGGAGCCATTTTTTGAAGTTCTCATGGTTCATGTCATCATGATAGTCTCCAGTTTTCAAGCCGGATTTAAATATTAATTGGGCATTTGAAATGAATCCAGTTCTCATCCCAGCGTGTAACAAAATAAATCTTGCCCCTTTGCTTACACTTTGTAAAGATCCCATGACTTCTTTACTTTGCCAACATTTTGAACGAATGTGGGAAGTGCGGATATAACTTTCGTCAATGTAAACAAACACTCTGTTTGGATCTCTTTATAATTTCATTACTTCTCTCAGGTATTTATTTCTTTGGATAACAATGTCTGGCTTCTCGATTAGCAGCAGCCTCTCTGATTGGGATTTTTTAAATTTAAAGCCCATGTTCAACAATATTGACCTTAATGTTTCCAAACTTCCTTCAAACATGATGTCATGGCATAATTTTTTTAAAAGCTTCCTCAAGGTTGGGGCTTCACCATCCAAATAAAATTGTTGGATGCTTCTTCTCACAATGGCAATGTCCATGTCATCCAGAATAATTCCTTTTTTTCTCTTTCTGTCTTTGTTGGGTGTTGTTATCTTTTCTCCAATTTCTTCAGCTTTCCTTTTTTGCTGACATATCCTCTCCACAGATCTTAAGGGAATCCCCGTTGCCTCAGCCATTCTCCTCAATGACTGGTCCAAAGGAACTTTTGGTCCATTCATACTTTTTTCTTCATCAAAATACTCTTTTACAGATCCTACAATTTCCCTAGCCTGAGAATGCCAAACTTGCCTCTTTTTTTGCTCCATGCTTAAAGCTAGATATTAGTAAACTAAATTAAATTACCGGTAAAGGTTTAAAAAATTAACAGAGTAGGCTATCTGAAATAAAATTTAAAACTAAACTTTAAAAAAAGATTAAAAGCTAAAACTTTAAAGAAGTGAAAAAATGAAACATAAAAAAAACTAAGAACTAAAACTAAAAAAAAAAAATGAAAAACTGAAATTTAAAATAAAGTTAGAACTTAAAATTATAAATTAAGTTAAAATACTAAAAAAATTAAAACTTAAAATTAAAAATGAAAAACTAAAATTTGATTTGGAAAAGCAAAAAAATCTGGCAGGAAAAATTGGCTTTAGCAGGTTGGAAAAGAAATACTACTGGACTGGGTCTGCTTTTAATCCTTTTGTTGGTTTTGTCTCATTTAAAAAATGTAAGGGGAAAGGGTTGTTAAAAGGGAAGGGATTAGTGGACTCCAACTTCTTGACATATCTTGACCCCTAAAAATAAAATAGACTATCCCCACTCCCTCCCTCCAACCGCCTTCCTAAATTTGACAGACTAGCTTGATTGTCTGGTAATTTCTTGCTTTTAATTTTGGATTCAGTCAAGCAACATAGCTGATGAAAAATGAAAACTTCACAGTTTTAATTAGTGTTACCGCGATCAGAGATGCAATACTCGATCGATCAAGTACTCGATCATACCCAAGTATTCGAGTATCTGAGTATTGATCAAGTATTTTTTTAAAACATGTAAAGTAAAAAAAAAAACACAAAACAACAACAACAAAAAACATTAAATAAAATCATTTTAATGGCAATAACAAACATTTATTTTTATGAAATAATTACACAACAAATTTATCACATTATTCATTTTCGCTCCTCGTTCATGGATGCACAAAACGATAGGCCAAATGACGCTCCATATAATAAGTAGCACTACTAATAAGTATAGTTTCTTTCGTCCATGGCGCCATCTTTGATCGAAATGGCGGAAGCACAAGCAGTACTCGAGTACTCGATCTAATTCAATCTAACATCGGTACTCGAGTATCGATCGATCTGAGTATCGATCGCGGCAACACTAGTTTTAATCCATCAGTTTTAATCTTGCAACAGTAAAGTAGACTGAAAACCATTTTACAGAGGCTACAGCCAAACAGTTTAGCATTGATCCTAACGGGAATGGAAAACACAGCAGGATACTTTAGAAAAGATGAAGGAGAAGGGCGAGAATTTTGCATAATAGTATCCATCACAGTCGTGCAGAATTTTATAAGCGCCAGACCTGTAATACCAGCCCGCCTGCATTAAGCGCCTGGGGGTCCGCTGAATTTTGAATTCTATTATCTATAGCAGGATGAAAATTATTTTTTAACCATAAATAACATCTTGATTTTTCATTTTTACAATTTTAATTCGTATTTCCAAGCATTTATTTGTCACCATTATTTTCTACATAATTGAGAGCCTGTAACTGGCTAAACCCTTTTGATCCCGAAAATGAAACTTACTGGTTTTGTTGAGTACTAGGAGGGCTATCTTGGTGAGAAAAATAAAATTTTTATCAGGTCCCCCTTTTGAGATATTTGACCTTGAAATCTGTGAAAATGGAAAATTTCCCAAATTTGAGCCTAAATTAAGGAGAAATGATACGAAACACAAATTTTAATTCTCCACAGTCGAAATCTACTGTGTCCTTAGTTTTCAGAAAAAAAATTAACAACTTGTCCTTCTATCCCCCAGTCACCTTAATAGGTCATCAAAAATGACGATTTTGCTCGTGAGCACTGCTAATTTCAAGGTTGATTAATTCTCTACGATGAAAAAAGATTTTCAGACATTCCTATGCATTTTCCGAAAGCTTGTAATGTCCTCTTAATGTTAATAATAACCAGAAGTTTCGATCTTTAAAGGAAGTGAAATGGTAGCCATTTTTCTCCACATTGCAAGGTCGTTTTTACCATGCCATAGCGAAGAAAAATGAGAACAGATCCAAAGCAGTTTACAATAAAAATAAAATTGTTTTGTACTTCTAAATAATGATAGGGTTAACCATGGTATAAAAATAAAAGATATCTGATATTGTCAAGCAACCATTTATTTCCAAATTGGTCGATTTCTCACCCTCTATACAGGGTGTACCTGAACGTCATGTACAAACTTGGAGGGGAGATAGTATGGGTAATTCTAAGCTAAAAAGTTCATATGAACATGGGTCCGAATTTGAACGATAACTGACAAGTACTCTCACTCACCGATTTTGATGAAAAAAATTGTACGAGTAGATTATTTCAAATTAAGCTCTCATGTAAAGCCATTCGACCACTTCTCAAAATTTGCAGGAGAAAAAAAATCATCAAGTTTTTTTTACCAATTCAGATTAAGTAGAAATGCTTACATTGCTGCGACTATAGTTAACAGCTTAAAGTGGCTCAGCAGTAACGCGTTGGCTTTTGGTAAAAATAACCTTGCTTTAATTCCCGTGGAGGCCATGATATTTTTTCCCCCCCTGAAATTTTCCTTAATATGTATAGAAGTTAAATGTAACATTTTTTAAACATAATTGCAGTTTTCCAATTCATTGTAGTTATATTTTTGTAATTATTATAGAAGGTATGCAAAAGAAATGATCGTAATACGCTATGAATGAACAACTATAAATGAACTTTATAAAAATCGTTAACCGTAATAATAGCGATTTCTTTGCAATAATTACAGCTTTTTTTCTTTTTTTTTTAAAGTTATGGGATGTTTTTTTATTCTTTTTAGGCGATGGAATGTAATCACTATCCGAAGCCGATACAGATTCTGGTGTACATTCCGAAAACTGTTCGTATTCGTCGTATGGCTCATTGTCTAATATTAATTCATTGGTCTCTACAATTTTAAATTTTTCCGAAATCATGTCCATGACACGCATAAATAACTCTTTGGCAATTAATTCAACAGTTGTTGAAATAACGTACGATGAAGAATTTATAGGCATATAATTTGCATTCTTTAACAATTTTTCGCACACTTTTATAGCACTTGCAAGTTCTAATTTAGAGATTTCAAATTTTGAGTCATCTTGATATGCAGAATTCCTTGCTTCACATGTAATATCTATTACAGAAACCTTTTTACATGTCCTGCCACAAGAAACAACAGCGAGCGACTAGCATATCTGTGACAAGTTACAATCTCCTATTTCCGAGGAGCAGAAATTTGCTAGCAACAGAAATTTACTATTGCTTCTCTACCTCTCTGTACCTGCATGTGAATATCTATTAAGGTTTTTGCATTCTTAAAAAAAAAAAAAAAAAAAAAAAAAAAAAAAAAAAAAAAA
>JAHWFO010049333.1:1291394-1346261 GCA_023313115.1 Rhysida immarginata
TTGTTAACCTGTGTCTTCGTGTCTAATTTCGTATACGAATATTGCATAGAGCGCCATTCCATGCTGGTGGTGACCTTTTGAACTAATTTTTTTTTTTGGTGGGTATGAACTTCCCATACCCTCTTGTATAATATTACCAAGTATTATAGCTTTTGGTCCAGTAGTTTTTTGTTTTTTTTATGGCCATGTCAAAATGTAACTTTAATTATAAAGACCCTGTATATTAAAGAAAATTTCAGGGAAGAAAAAAAAAACATTTTGTCCTCCACGGGAATCGAACCCAAATTGTTTTCACCAGAAGCCAACGAGTTACCACTGAGCCACTTGGAGCTGCTAACTGTAGGTGCAATAATGTAAGTATTCCTACTTAATTTGTATTGGTAAATGCTTAATGAATTTTTTTCTCTGCAAATTTTGAGAAGTGCGTCGAATAGCTTTGCATGAGAGCTTAATTTGAAGTAATCTACTCGTACAATTTTTTTCATCAAAATCAGTGAGTCCGAGTGCTTGGAGTCTCTTGTGAGACATGAATTGAAATAAAAATGCTACCATCAAGATCAACAAGTTAATAATTCAGGTTCTCTAACACCTAGGATAATGAAATATGTGGGAAATATAGGGTATATAAAATTGTGTATACCGTTAAAATTTGATCGAATTCTAATGAGTAGTTTCCGCATTACGCAGTCAACATTGTAACATGTGCTCACATGCGAGTACTACCCAGCACATGTTACGCGGAAACTACTCGTTGGAAGTTGATCAAATTTTAATTGTATACACAGTTGTTTGTACCCTATATTTCCCACATATTTCATTATCTTAGGTGTTAGAGAACCTGAATTATTAACTTGAAGATCTTGATGGTAGCATTTTTATTTCAGTTCATATCTCTGTTATCCTTCAAATTCGGACCCAAGCTCATATGAACTTTTTTGCTTAGAATCACCCATGCTATCTTTCCTCCAAATTTGTACAGACCATTCAGGTACACCCTGTATAAGTGGATGATGATTCTCATGTTCATAAATGGTAGTCTTGATTGGCTGGATGTCCAGTTTCAACACCAACCGCAGAGGGTAATCAATGCTGACACTGAATACTGTTTGTTTGTTGTTTTTTTTGTGTTTTTTTTTCAGATTAAGGCCTACAAAAAGAAAAAAAATCATTTTTTTTTCAGACACTTACAAATTACTGTGAAGTTCTGCACATTTTAAACCCCACTTTTGTTCTGGTGGAAATAGGTTGATTTTTGGATTTTTAAAGCAATTCTTTGGCAATATAAACGGGATCTGGCTTGAAATGAAGGATCTTAAAAGAAATAAAAATCATTAGAAAGTGAGTGAATTCATAAATAATCCAAGCAATCAAATGCTAAAAAAATAAAAGAATGCAGTGAAAATAGAAATTCTGACAAAAACAAAATAAAGCTTTAAAATGCATTTTTAATCTTACTGATCAATCTCAACTTAACTACGGAGTATCTACAAGAATTGTTCAATAGAAACACGTTTGGACTGTGAAGCTGCTAAGTTATTTATATGCATTGTTTAAGTCTGTGACACGTTAGTGAGTTGTCTGTAACACATATAATGTACGAGTCAAAATGATAGCACTACAGAGGAAAACAACAATTACTCAAAACATAAAAAAATATGTAATATCCTTTTATTTTTTTTATTACATTTCTGGTTAACAGAAGATTTATATAGTAGAACCTCGATTTTACGAACTTGGATTTTCCAAAATTCCGCATTTTACGAAGTAATTCTGTAATCCCGACCCCGATTTTGTAATTTTCTTGTAATAAACTCATTTTTACGAAGTATTTTTAAAACAAAATACAGTTTTTACGAAGCCATCAACAGTAATTAATAGTAAAATTTTCATGAATTAAACCAATCATTTTAAGCTTTTTTGTTAAGCAAATGATACCTATCTCTAATTAGTCATGTAGCAATTGAATCATTTTGCTTCCATTACAGAGGGTGAGGTCAAAAACTCTCACCAGTGAGAAGAGTTAGCATTTAGTTGGTCAGAAATCCCAGTGAGAAACTATGACGTCATTTTACCATGGTCAAAAACCCTAGTTAGTGTTGCTATGCCTAACCGGTTAGTCTAACCTTCTTCACCAAGAAAAAGACAGTTAGCCCAGTGAGAAATTACATCATCATTCTCTCACCAGTGAGGGTTTTCGACCACAGCCTTAAGCACATGTTTAATGCTGCGTTATGAGACAGTTTCAATATGAGAAAATCGATTCGTAAGCTGGTTTCACTTTCGATATCAGAAGCAGAATTTTGCTACTCATAATTTGGAAAAGAAACCTTCTGGAAGCTTGTGTTTTGGCAAGCCATTCAAGCACATTACTGGCTTTAAACTTCTAAAGTATCAGCTGCTAAGCTTATGTGTCTTTGATATCTGTCTTTGAACTTGCCATTTAATTTTTTTGCAGCCAATTTTCCTAATTTCAAAGCTTAACAGCACAAAACCTTTTTCTCCAATCAAGATCTTTTATTGTCATTGGAAAGAGCAGTTTTTTTTGCTTCAAGATTCATCTTGTTTTGCTTGGGGGTCAATTCCTTTAATGCAATAAAATGTACTTCAAAACTGCTTAGTTATGGAACGAGGCATGCTTCTTGAGATTGATGTAAAGGGAACTTGTCCTGGACAGTCAAATAGTCAACATCTACATTTATTACCATCAACCAAATAACTTTTATGATCAAATCAATTGAATACCTGAAGAATTTTGTTGGGGAAATAGCGTACATTCACTATTTTAGTGATGGTTCTGCAGCCCAGTACAGGAACTACATGAATTTTGCAAATTTGTGCCATCACCAAAACTGACATTAACTGCACTGCAGAACGGATTTTTTTTGCTACAAGTCATGGTAAGTCATCTTGTCATGATATTGGTGGCACTGTGAAACGCCTAGTAGCTCCTGGCAGCCTTCAGTGCCCCACTGATGATCAAATTTTGACACCAAGAAATGTATTTGACTACTGTAATCAACAAATAAAAGGAATCAAGTTCTTTTTCATTTCTAACTAGAAATTGATACAATCAGAGCCAGTCAAGAAGAAAGATTTAAGGATTGCCGTACGGTTGCAGGTACATGTGAAAATCTCCACTTTATGCCCATTAATGAAGCTCAAATTCGAATTAGCAGGGTTTCCAATGATACAACATCATTTGTAGAATCCCTGAACCTATTTGCTATAATCGATTCACCATCCCTCTCAGTTGCTAATCTTCAGCCAGGGCAATACATTGCTTGTGTTTATGGCAAAAAATGGTGGATTGGCGATATTTGTGAAGTTTCAGTTGAAGAGCATGATGGTTTGATCAGTTTCATGCATCCACCTGGAATTGCTTGCTCATTTCATTGGCCCTCTAGGAAAGATACCTCTTGGATACCTGAACGGCAAGTTATAGCCAACATTCCTGCTCCTACTGTATTCAGCTATGGGAAGGCAATACAGTTTCGAAGACGACTTATGCTGAGCATAAACAGTACATTTCAATCAATTGTGAAATAATAAACAACAGTGTGACAATCATTTAGGTGCCTATTTGCTGAAAAGTGTATCAACTCTGGCTTGGGATCCATAAAGAAACCCACCTTAGGCTTGGAATCCTAGGATAAGACCCTTCAACATTAGGCTTGGAATCCTTGGAAAGAAACTCCCAACAATAGGGTTGGGGTCCTTGGAAAGACACCCCAACAGTAGGCTTGGTATCCATGGCAAGTAACTCACATTCTCTAGGCTTGGGAACCTACAGTAAAGAAACCCACCCATGGCTGGCCTTGCCTGGCTATCATGCGTGATCCCTGGGCGATGGGGTTATCAATTTACAATTTGATTAAATTTGTGAAGAATTCATTAATGGTGTGAATTGGTAGTGGCTCTGGACCAAAGCAAGGAATTTTTGTTTGTTAAATGTGAACTTATTAAGGGTGTGAATTGGTAGTATTTTTACAACCATGGACCAAATTAAGTATTTATTATATGTTCTTTATGAAATTTTATAACCATTTCATTTTTATATTGTTCAACGATTGAATGATCATAAAAGTTATTTGGTTGATGATAATAAATGTAGATGTTGACAATTCGGCTGTCCAGGACAAACAAGTTCCCTTTAAATCAATCTCAAGAAGCATGCCTCGTTCCGAAACTAAGCAGTTTTTGAATTACATTTTTTTGCATTGAAGGAATGAATCCTCAAGCAAAACAAGATAGTTCTTGTAGCAAAAAACCTGCTCTTTCCAATGACAATAAAAGATCTTGATTGGAGAAAAAGGTTTTGTGCAATTTGACTTTGAAATTAGGAAAATTGGCTGCAAAAAATTTACATGGCAAATTCAAAGACACATATCTCTGAAACTAAGCAAGTCTAGCAGCTGAAACTTTGGAAGTTTACAGCCAGTAATGTGCTTGATTGGCAGCTGGCCAAAACACAAGCTTCCAGAAGGTTTCATTTCCGAGTTATGAACAGCAAAATTCTGCTTCAAATTTGTGTGGCAAATTATTTTGCCCACTTTGCAATGGCATAGCACTAACAATAAAAACTTCCAAATCTTGATACTGGAACCACTGTGTAAAGAATAAAAAGTTGTCTTAAATTGCCAATTTTTCAGGATAGTAGCTTGTGTAATTCCAATACAGCAGCACTTGAAACTTGCAATTTATTTTTGCACACAGTCGCATTCTGTATGGGGCCTTTTCTCAGGAGGCCCTGCCACTCTTACTTTAGTACATCTGAGAGTGAAATTTTGTACAATATCAGTAGATGCATCCAACGTTAACTATACAACATTAACGAAATTGAAGATGGTGACGTTTATCATTTTCTCAAACTTGGGACACTTGACATGGAATGACCCAAATGAGAGCTATGACATAGACTGACTAAGTGATCAGTTGGCACTAAGTTGTTGAAGGTCAGTTGAATTCTTTATTATGATTTTTCCAGAAGAATCTTTGGAGAGGATCCTGCCATTAAATGACCAAATATTCCAAAGACCAAGTAAAAATCTAGCTTCTTTACAAAGGTGGTAGCGGAAAAATGTAAAATCCTTCACTATTCGAAACAACGATCCACAGAGCTTCTGTCTATTTTTGAGAATTAAATCTTTATCCATGGGTGACATAAATTGGAGGATTATTAGGTCAGGACTGGTGGAATGACATGATCCAATCCGATGCACTGCAGAAATAGAAGTCATGTTAAGAGTTAATCCAGGTGGGCAGAGAATAGAATCCAATGCATCACCGATGCACTGGTGATGTCTTCTGTTGGTTCCTCAGGTAAGCCGAAGATGCAGATATTAGCTCCCCTGTTGTATTGAACCAGATCATTTATATGCTGAGAAATTTCAGAAAATTACTCCTGCGATGGAATATTGGCTATCGGGGCCGAAGTTTTGAGATCAGCAAGGGCCAATTCAATCTCCACTTTCCTTTTTACCTCAGCAGCCTGGATGCTGAGTTAATTCTTAGCCTCACGCATGTACATTTAGATGTTTTTTATTGCCAAAAAGGAATGATTTTTTGACAATTTGCTGAATAAAATGCCATCAGTAAATTAAAATTTCTACTAGAAAATATAACTTTTTTAAAAATTAATTTATCCATTAAATTAACGATTTACACAATTTAAGCGGCCAGCTTTCATAAAAAGGCATAATGTAACATAACTTAAATTTTACTGGCTTTACTCTTAGCCTTTTTCTAACAACTGACTTCATCCATGGGCACCGCCATTTTCTTTCAGCATTCCTCAGCATTTGTAAGCACCTCTTCGAAAGGCTTAGATTGGCATGCTTTGGCTGAGGCAAATGCGATGTCACAACTTGCTCACCTGAAGCTCAGCGTAGCAAAAAGAAATGACTTTGCTGAGCTCGCCTGAAAGCAGCTGAGGTGCTGATGTAAAAAGGAATGTGCGGATTATTGTTAAGTCAGGTGTCAATTTCTTTGCTGAGCTCAGCTTGAATTTTGGAGAATAAATCAGAAGTCAGTGTGTTCATTTATGAAGACAATTGTTTAAAATTAGTCTCAAGGATTTTATCTACCATGGACGTACTGGCAAAATACTCCGATATCCTCTTCTCAAGTGCATACAAATAGACTCGTCTAACTGAGCTGCACAAGAATTAAATTGCGTTTGATGGGGGGGGGGGGGGGTCCAGTTTACTTGTTATAATGCCCGTAAAGGAAGACAACTTCATAGAAACAACTTACAGGATATGAGGACAAAAGTATATATAGTAATAAACATTATAACGTTGAAAACTCCATGATAGGAAATTACATCACGTCTACCTTGAATGGAGAGGAATTACGAACTTGTGTTCGGGTCAAATGCCATTAGATTAAAAAAACAAAAAAGACAACTGTCTTGGATGAGGGAAAAGAATGGATTGAAACTGCCTTCCATCCTTGTAGATGGCTCTTACCAAAATTCCCCACAAGTTTTCCATTGGATTAATGTCTGGCGAAAGTGGAGGCCAATCTATGACACATACTCCATTCTGCAGAAACTATTTCCAGGTTGTTTTCACTGTATGATACATGAAGAAGGTCTTGTTGATACATGAAGAAGGTCCACCAAGACTTTCTGCAACAGGCAAAAGATGAACTCCCAGTAACTCCTGATAGTCTGCAGCCTTCATTCTACCAGAGGGAAATGTAAGCGTTGTTTTACCACGAGAGCTAATCCTCCCTATACCATCAATGATCCACCTCCTTGTTGACGATTTCAAAACAGCAAATCTTCTCTTCCGACATCATGCCAGTAATAGGACCAGCCATCCAGACGATGTAAATTAGACTTCTCATTACTCCAGATGACTGTGTTGTCCAGGTCCCGTGTTCATGAGCCCAGGCCACTCGTTTAGTTTTTGTGTTCAATGCAGGCATCACTTTCAGTTTTCTGTGTATTAGCCAAGTACATGCTTTTGCAGTTCTTACAACTGTGGCCTGTGATACCTGAATTGCGAAATGCAATGCAACAGATCATGTGTTGGAATGAGAGTTCTTAGGCTCTTTTATGACAAATCTTTTTTGCCGTGCTGATAGAGCAGGATGGCGACCAGTCGTTTTTTTCAACCCATAAGTATCTTTCTGGGCAAGGAAATTGCTGGCAACTTTGTGGCAACGCTCAATTCATCTGCCAATTTCTTTGAGACAATGTACAGCTTCATGTAATTCTGTTATTCTTCCTCGTTCAAACTGTCTCAGTTGTTTACCATGATCCATTGTAAGACATAGTGCAAAGTGAATTTTTCACACACAAGTGAAAAATGATTTGGTTTTAATGTTTCTTATGAAAATTTCTTAGCTTGAATCCAAATTGGTGCATAGGGTTGTCTCATTAGGTACAGAGGTGCTATCATTTTGACTCTGTTTACAAATAGTGAATTAATGCAATTACATGATTTTGTCGATAAAAATGATAATGTACCTTTGAAATTTACATATTATAAAGCTTCTGTTAACCAGAAATGTAAAATAAATAAATAAATAAATAAATAAATAAATAAATGGTTATTACATATTTTTTATGTTTTGAGTAATTATGTTTTCCTCTGTAGTGCTATCATTTTAAGTTGCACCTTATAAGCTGTTTTCTTCTTTCTAAGAATTATGATGAAGTTGGAAGATGACGTTCATGGTAAACAATCCATCTAAAGATAATCTGCATGCTGTTATTCAATTTTCAGCTGCCGAAGAGAGTCAGCCAATGGAGATTTTTATGAGAATGAAATTTGTATAATGGCGACTATAATTATTCTCATATGGCAGTGATTGAAAAGTGCAAGAAATTTCAACTAGGAGCAAATTCAGGAAGAATTTCATTACTTCAACAACTGCCGTATGCATGAGAATAACTATGATCGCACATATACATTGGGAGGTCTTAGAACATCCACCTTACAGTTCTGACTTGTCCCAGTGTGATTTCCCATACTTTTGGCTCTGTAAAACAATCACTAAAAAGATGTTTAATTCCGATGCTGAAGTAGAGCTTGCTGTTACACAATGCTTCTGCCAACAATGGCAAGAATTTTATCCAATGGGAATCTATAGATTAGTGCACCAATAGGACTCATGCTTTAAAGTTCATGAAGATATCTTTTAAATTCTTTGAATAAAAATCGTTTCTCAGTCTCTAATCGTGTTTCTGTTAACATAATGACCTTCACTATTACCTATTCCTATCTAAGATTTCTTTCCTGGAGGCAATAAATAACATTTCTTTATATATCTTACAGCACAGAGAATACAAGGCAAGATGAAGAAAGGCCACTTGCTTTTTCTTTGACGTGAGTCCCTGGGTTAATAAATAAAAAAGAAAAAGAAAAAAAATTGTATGAATAAGAACAGTAAAATCACTCTGGTAGGTCATCAATATCAACTGTTAAGAGAGAGAAAAGTATATTCACGGTAAAGAAGGAATACTGTAGTTACAAGAAATATGAATTACAACTTTCACAGAAAAATTGTAATGGTGGAATTTAGTTACTATGGTGGAATTTAGTTGTATTGGAAGGAAAAATCTCTTAAACACAGAAAAATAGAAAATTATAAAAAATTTTACGCTTTTCATATCTCAGATGTTTTTTGTTTATTTTTTCTGGTTAGAGGTTCATCCTTCCTATACTACTTTTAGAGCATAACCTGTTTTTACACTATATGATCAAAAGTATCCTGACAGCCCTACAAAGTAACAGTTTCAGATGGATGTCACGGAAAGAGCTCACACTATACCGTGTCTCAGCTTTAGTTGAGAGTGATGTCACGAGTGAATCTGTTACAGTTCGTCGGCATGAAAAAATAGTTTGAATAAATTTCTGTATAAAAAGTTCAAAATTTCTGTTTGCAATCATATTTCATATTTTTCTCCTTGATTTAGTAAAAAATCGGCGGATAGAAAAGTCATTTGACGAAATTAAACAAAGAAAAATTAACGGCAGAAGGATACGATGTTGTGTATTATGTCTGATAAGCGACGTTTTTCTATGACGTCACTCTCAATTGAAGCTGAGACAGGGTATAGTATAAAATGATGTAGACATCATTGCAAGGCTGAATCGGTAACATGGGAAGAAGACGAGAGATAAGAGGTTTGAATGTGGTGAAGCAAGTGGGTGTTACCATTGTGTAAAATCAACTTGCACAATCATTTGTACAATATAATCAGGATTCGAAATTAGCGGTTGCCTGGTTGCCAGAGACTACTGAAAAATCATTCTGGCAAACAATCTATTACTTAAATAATATCTCAAGAATGATCAATGAAGATTTAAAAAGGATAAATATTCAGCCTGTCCAAGTGCACTGCAGGACATAGGCCTCCCTCACAGGGGTCTGGTATTTGGTCTAATCACCTAGGCTGACCAGACTAGTTGGGAGATGCATTTTTGAGCTTCTGTTGCTTTTTACAACTGCTACAAGGTGGTAGTAACAGCCAGGATGGACGCCTTAATGTGTCCTCCAAAGCATGGTCACCCATCTAGTGACTAGCTGTGCTAGGCGATGCTTAACTTCAAGATGCTTAACTTACTCTGCGAAAGCCCCTTAGCCCACGGCTTCCCTGATGAGGGTTTATCCTATGCTAAACCTCAGGTGCCTCATCAATAATCTATTATTGCTGGTCAATGACGAATCAATTTCTAACTGTGCCTAAATAAAAAAAAAATTTGCTTATGGCCCTATTTGGTTATGCGTTTAGAAAAAAAATATTGACAAAAATCTAAGATAAACTTATCTCTGGGCCCTTTGTAAGACAACTGGGCTCCCTTTTCACTCATGGCCCAAGGCAATTGTGCTTTTTGTCTATGCTGTAATCTGTGCTACTGCTGGTGGTTGCACGGGAGTATGACCATAGACTTTCAGTGACAATAAATCAAAAACCCCATCTGAATTTGTCAGCCATCAGTAGGTGTCGGTCACCAGTTGGGAAATCATTGAAGTGTGACGAAACTTTGTTAAATAGCCTGAAGTCACGAACCATTTGTGATGAAACTGGGGTCTTAGAAGTGATGTAAAAGGGTGATTAATAGCTATGCAGCTATTTAAGTAGTCAATGGCCCAAGAAGAACGGAACTTTGCTTAGCCTAACCGTTTTCGCATCTAGCCCCAAAAGTTTCGCACGTTTATGCATTTAGAACAACTTGGAATGAGCTGCTTTGTCCCAGTTGTCTACTAGTAGTTCTCCCTTTATGATCGTATAGTGTTAAAATTATGAATATCTCATCTATTGTAACCCCTTATTTACTTCCCACTTACCTTTTTACTGGATATAGCCCTCCCCCCCCCCACCACACAATTGACACTAATAATTAACACCTGGATTACTTAAGGACTCAACGAAATCTATGCAATTTAACTAAATGATCTTTATTAAAGTACTTAAGATATATATAAAAATAAAAGAAAAAAAAATAAAAGGGGAAAATTTCTAAACAAATCAAATAGCAAATTTAACTTCAATTTCTTAATCAATAGTAAATTAAACAGAATAAATGGTGTACAGTTGCTATAAAAGAGTTATTGTCCTCTGCATACAGTCCCTGATTAGGCTATTGCTCGCACTACTTGCCACTAATATTTGCTACTATTATGTCTCTATACATATAAACTTTCACTTAATTCACACACTATTATCACCAATCGTTCGCTTTCTCCTACACTACGTCGACTAATTTATCTATAACACTTTTGCGCACAGACCTGTTTAACGCTAAAGTACTTATCTCATATGCAACAGTTGCGTATCGTCGTTGTGCTCCCAGGCATAGTTTCGCTGGTCCCTCGCTGTCAGCCCCGGGCATTCTCTGTTGCTCGTGGCTCGGTCCCAGGTCAGCATCTTCGTTCTCGATGTGCTCTACTCTCCACTTAGTCTGTCTGATGAACAGTGCTCTATGGTCTATGGCCCGGCTTTCGCACGTTATTTCCAGGCGCCCTCACACCGACAACCTAGCTGTAGGGGTCCGCGCCGTGGAGAATAACAGGTTGGTTTCGTGCCGTCTGGTGCCCCAGCGCTTAAGGATTCTCTACCTTGCCCGGCCTTGTGCACCGCACGAAATGTCACCTGCTGCTAAGCCGTACCATTTACTGTCCGCTGCTGTTTCCTTCGATGGCCTCGTGCTGCATCCATCTAGGCAACTTCTCATGAGTTGGCCGATGCTGCTAGTCATGAAATGTGTCCGTCCGATCCTGTCCTTAAGTTCGCTATCGCTTCTCTTCAAAGAAGCACTTACTTCTTAAAAACACAGGTAAAACTTTTAGCCAACTTTTTCTTCGATTTCTTCTCTACTACTCCCACATCGAATCACTGTCTCTTAAAACCACAAATCAAATTTCTTTCTGATAAAGCATCTTTCCTATTCTCCAATGTTTTCTTTTCCAAATCTGAATCACAACTCATCTCTTTCTATCTGCAAAAACTCTCTCTCCTTCACATTTCATTTCCTATTGTTCTCTATATTTGACCTTATTTCTGGTTGGTCGAAGGGGTACGTTTCTGGGAAGCTGGCCCAGCGAGGATCGTTGCCTAGGCAACACCGCTCCCACCCCTGCACTCTTTGTTCTCTTAACTCACTCGCCTAATCCTTAAACAAAAGGGCATTAGGCCTACATTTCCATAGTAGCATCAAGCGAGAAAAATAAAATATTTTGTACTGAGAGAGACTGATTTATCTTAAAATATTATTACTTTTGCCAAAATTTCGTTGAGTCAACCAGTACTCCATAGTTTCATAATAATAAAATAAATAAAAAGGGAAACGCGGCCTAAACTCTGGCCTACCTGTAATAAAGAGTTGGAAATCTTAAAAAAATAAAGAAATAAACTAACCGCCTCCCAACAGTCAACTAAAATTGTAACCCCAGCTGAAACCTTCTTATACAAAACTCCCTAGTACTATCCCCTTCTAATTACTATCCCCTAGTACTATCCCCTTCTAACTAATACTATCCCCTTCTAATTAAAACTAAACAACACAGATATGCCTATCAAATAGGCATATCTGTAGTGGCGGGTCATACGAAATATTTCAATAAATATTACGCATGTCCCGTCACAGACGAAATAATTTAATGTGGCAGTGGCGATCCACACATGAAAATTGTGAGAAATTTCCAGCAGTAATTTTGTGATATCTAGTTTTCTATAAAGCTGTAATGGCAAGTTTAATGATACAATGTAGAATTGAATGGAAATAATTCAACTTGGCCAGAAAAGGAGAAGGTACCACAATCTATATATATAAAACTGTATGTATGTATATTTATTTGTCTCTTATACAAATCTACAGTTTTATTCCGATCTTGATGAAATTATGCACACATGACCTTCAAAGAAAGAGAAAGAGCACTGTCCACCTGATATTTCTCAAAAAACTTATGGTACCCCCTAATGGTACCAAAATGATACCCCCTTAAAATTTCAGTGCTAACATATGGTATGTAATATATCAAACAATTCATAACGATGTGTCTTGCATGAATATAACGAGAAATGAATGATACTCTATATTGGTTAAGAAACACGTGCTCTATGGGTACCATATGGTACCATTGGAAACTTTCTTGTAAAGACATGGCATGAAATATATCAAAAAAACCCGTAGCGACGTGTCATGCATGAATAAAACGATTAATTAATGATACTTGATACGGGTTTAGTAGCACGTAATCTATCATTGGAAACTTTCAATGCAAAGTCACGGCATATATCAAAAAAACCCGTAACGACGTGCCATGAATGAATACAAAGATTAATTAATTAATGCAAAGATATGGCACGAATAATAAATGATACTCCATATTGATTTAGTAGCACGTGCTCTATGGGTACCAAATGGTATCATTGGAAACTTTCAATGCAAAGATATGGCATGAAAAACATCAAACATCTCGAAACGATGTATCATGCATGAATAAAACGATTAATTAATGATACTTTATATTGGATTAATAGCACGTGCTCTATGGTACCACTGGAAACTTCAATGCAAAGACATGTCATATATCAAAGAACTCGTAACGACGTGTCATGGTTCAACATAACGAGTACTTAATGATACTCTATTATTGGTTTAGTAGCACGTATGGTACCAGGAAACTTTCAATCCAAACATATGGCATGTAATTTATCAAACAACTCGTAATGATGTCTCATGCATATATAAAACGAATAATTAATGATACTCTATATTGGTTTAATATCACGTTCTCTATGGTACCACATAGAACCATGGAAACTTCAATGCAAAGACATGGCATGTAATACATCAAACATATCGTAACACCGTGTCATGCATGAATATAACGAGAAATTAATGAAACATGAAATTGGTTTAGTAGTAGGTGTTCTACTAAAGAGCCTGAGCAACGCCATGGCTAGTTTAGAAACTAATTCTATAATCATCTGTACTGATATTTTTCATCAAATGTTGGAAGTATAATTGGGAGTATAAGGGTTGTCCAAGTGAAAAGTGGATACAGCCTGGATACAACATAAAAGGGGAGCGCGAGATTTGAAAAGGCATTCGCAATCAGGCTTCCATGGGCTTAGGACTCCTCAGCAGCGACAGCGATCGAACTAGGCTTTGAGAGACCCAGTGAGACAAAGGTAAATTCCAACTATTTTTGACTATGCATTTGCTTTCGTGCCTTTCTAGTACTTGTTTAACTTAGTAATCACCCAATTATTTATCATTTGATTTTAGAGTTGAATCTCGTTTTTAGAACTTTAATTATGTAAAGTTTAGGGACTTATAATAATCGGGGCTTTTTATTTTTATTTTGTTATATTGATGGTTGATATTGGAGACACTCTTACACCCAGATTATATTGCAATTACTACTATAATAGTTTGTAATATGTTTGATATCGTATTATCTAAACGTTCACTACTAATTTATTCACAAAATCATTGGGTAACGTTTACTACTAATTTATTCACAAAATAAAATCAATCCACAGTCATATACTTCCGCAATTAAAATTCAGAATAGATATTACCAATATTAAGAGAAACACAAATATATGTGCGCAGGGGCCCCTCAGATATCAACCTATAATTAAATCACAGATGGCCAAGTGCTTTGCTCACATAGAATTAGTTACTAGGGTCATTAAAATTCTAAAATAATAATAGAACATACAAGCGGGTGGGGCACTGATCAAATCGATCCTAACGTGCTCACCAGGTTTCCGTAGGCCAACGCGGTACTTTTTGAACAAGACCACCTTCCAGGCGCAAACACAGTCCTCAACCCCGACCACACGCTCAAATATTCCTTTCATCGGCAGACGTCTTGAATCACGTCATGTATCAAGTTATTTATCAAAGGTTATTCGTATCTCTACCGTTTAAGGTCTCAGCGGATTTCTTGCCTGTTTTCCGTTCTGTTTGTTCTTTTATTATGCACTAACATTAGTAAGCCGGGGAGGGCACTGTAACCCCTCTCCGTGCAGTCAATGCATGAAAAAAAAAAAAAATGGAATATTGGTAGCGTTTCCTATTTTGCGATGGATTCGAATTTTTACTCGTTATGAAGACTTGTCATCATCCAACCTACATTTTAATGCCTACACAGCCGCTAGCCACGCCTCGGAGCTCGCAACATTCAACTCCTGCTACCTGCCGACCACGGAGCTACCTGCTTCGCTTCACAAAACACCTCGATAGACTCTTATGCCCTACAAGTGCCAAGATGCATAACCAAACAGCACCAGAGTTGCACAATACTGTTCATGCATACAAACACAAAAGGGAATTAATCCCACAGCCAAGGGCCCAATGCTAAAGGCACAATCCAGTTCGATAAGGCTGTAGCTCGATATCTATTCAATCACTAATCCACCCACGGTTCATATGATATGGGACGGAGCCTCCGTTGCACGTCGGACAAACGTTTATTCATCAAATCCGCCTGTTAAAAACAAAGAAATTGTCACTCACCAAATCTAGTTTTTATTTTCTAAATCAATATTACAGCTGATTTACATTGCCATATAGTACCAAACAATTATGCAATTTCAATCAGCAGCAGCACGTTGCACGTCACTGGTTTTGACAACATTCGAATCACCTCGGCCGAAAACCATGGGCCTTTTCTCCGTAATATACAAGAATGAATGCGCTCAAACGACATTGCTTGGTATTATAAAAAAAAAAACGAACTAAAATTGTGTCTATGCACACATTAATTTAACTGTTCACCACGATACTCAATACATAATGCACTCGTTTAATGTTGCTGTGTCTCCCTGTAAGCGCTATTCGACTGGTTATCCACCACTGCACTTCTCATAACACTCAACGATCGTAAGCTCATGGAACATCGAGGAAAGCCAAAAACGTCATACATAAGAAAAAAATTTCATCAACAACCAAGGAAAAAAAAAAACAATTCTTACTTCTTAACATAACAATTGCCGCTTGGATGCAGGAGACATCTTTGAAAAGATCGCCCAAGAAACAATGCCTCCGGGCAACAAACAATTTTTGCCTGTTTCAACACAGACATGTCACTGTAAAAGACAATTATCCCCTTAGAATAACATTGTACGCAACAGCACGTAATCCCAATACACTTATATCAATTAAACAAAAAAATATTTAAAACCAAATTCTCTTTAATAAACACCAAGCTAAAGCTTAACCTTAATCATGACTGGCGCCCATCCCAACTTCACTCCCTTTGAGCCTGTGCGGCACTCTACTGATATAGAATGTCACAATTTAACTGTTAACCAGTTTTGTGCATCTGTTTAGATAACAAATACAGTAAATCTCTACCCAGTTTTGGCTTAACTGCAGTCACAAATTTCCGGTTTTCTATCAAAGTATATGCGAAAAATCTCCAGTGATAGGTAAAAAAGTTTCAAGGAAAAAAAGTTTCAGTAGAAAAGTCACAATTTTTGATAGAAAAAAAAAAAAAGTTTTATTTTTTAATCACCTTTATTTTAACATACAATTAAACACTTTTATAATATCAGACATTAATCATAATGTAATTGGCAGAATATTCCAGCCCGTGGTGGAACTCGTGGAAAGATAATTTGCAAGTACCGTAAATACTCGAGTATAAGTCGCAAAATAACGTAATTTTTCTAAATAAAAACAGAGGTGCAACGTTTACTCGAGCCTAGCTAAAATTACCTATCAATGGCCTGCCTATTGATGTTGATATAGTTTGTTTCGTTACCAGCTGTTGCCATGTTTGATTGAATAGCAAACAAGAGTTATTATATTCCACTTAAATTTATCAAATTAATATCTATTTATTATTGTTAACAGAAATCACCTATAGAAAATTATTTATCTTCGGATAATATCGAAGAAACTAACTTCGAAAGAGATATAAACACGACTTTGCTTCGCATGTCGCCACTTTGAATAAATTAACGAACATAGCCACGGAGGTGCATTTTGTCCTGATGAACTTCAAACGAAATTAACTTATAATATATGTCACAGTAATTTAATTATACACTATATACAATGAACAGTTCATTATACAGTAGATTCATTCACTTTTTATTTGAATTTCTCATCGCAAAAAAATAGTACAAAAGTAACTTCTCAATATGAATGGCAACTTCAAAATTGCTTAGATGTGATAAATTGGCATCTGTTTTGATGAACTTCAAACGAAAGTATAATGTGCATCATAGCACTTAAATTTTATTAAATTAATATTTTATTTATTATTCTTTAATCACCTATAGAATATTATTTATCTTTTCTCTTTACCCTTTGTCCCCAACATTTTGGCGAGAAGGGAAAGAGAGAGCAGGGATGGGCAAGCAGAGAGAGCGGGAGTTGCCATGACAGCGGTCACCTCCCGAGCAAGATGAGGCGGACATTCCGGGGAAAAAAACGTGTGAAGAAAAAATTGAGTGCGAGCGAGCGCGAGAGAGCAAAGAACACTCATATGGCATGTGTTCATGAGACAAACGTTTGTAACAGCCAAGCTATCAGCGTAGCCACGACCACCTATGATGACACGGGCACCGCCAGGTAAAGAGCCATCCACCAACCTTCTCCTGAGTAAAGCTGTATGAGCACATTGCTCTAGCCATTGACACCAAGGTACCATGGGACAAGCCCACATCACAGCAGTATGAGCACCACATGACGCTCGATGTTGATCGGGAGCGAGACAGCGCAGCAGCGGAGGTGAGTGCTTCAACTTGGGCAGCAGGTGTCGCCAGCTTACACGGAGCACAGCGGCAGGGAAAGAGGAGAGAGCAGTTGTTATCTGCAGACGTGGGTGTTTGGGGACGATAAAGTATAACTTCGCTTCCCAAACCCTGCTCTGAGATAAGCGGCCGGCTGCCTCTAACCACTGGGTCTCTGAGCGGCATGAGTAGCGAGCCTGTAGACTGGTAACCCACAGGGTGGTCTCCGACAGCCGGGCTGTTCAAGAGGAGCATGTGCGGATTTCAGCATGCGAGAGTCAGCGTATCACTTACCGTGGGCAACGTTAAGTCTTAACCTTAGCTTGCTAAATCTGTCTCGTTGCCATAGAAACAACTGAAGGGGGGGGGGGGGTTAACAAGTTGAGCTGGACTGAATAAAACTTAGATAAAAAGTATTTTGACTAAACGAAACCAAGCACTATAAGATCATAATAAAGGCCAATTCTTAACCTAAGTTTAGAGGGGTAGGACTACTTAAGAGGGACAACTTGCATGGGTATTGATTTAAAGGTGGGCTGGTGCTTACTTTAATGAAGGGAGCATTGCTAGACACCTTAGCAGGTAAGTAGGTAATTAGGATTAAGCAATAGCATAGTGGGAAAATAAAGTTAGTGATTCTTGTGGAAGCAAGAGAAAAGAATCTCATGCCCCACGAGTAAGCGCTACAATGTAAATAAACTAGTTTCAACACTGCACTTAGTATGTTTGTTTTGATCTTTCAGTGACGTAATTAGCATTATCAGTTATGATGTCATGGCTTGAATTTTAAGAGGAATTTTAAATTTGGGGGGTACGACTTATACTCGGGTATTTACGGTATCTCATACAATCAGTAACGGCATCGAGAGGTAAGAAAGCTAAACCATACCACTCGTCGTTGCACTAAGGTATCAGAGCAAAATCTAGAAAGAAAGCCTTCCAAATGAAACGTCATACATTGTTACATCATAAGTCGACCAAATTTAGAGCTTATTATTGGTAGAATTACAACTGACAATGGTCGAATTATGACATGTAACAATGTATGATTTTTCAGTTGGAAGGCTTTATTTCTAGGAGGTCTTGATCAGATCCAATTCCTGGATCTTATGCCAAGTATACTATGCAAGATGGGAGATGCATCCTTGGCTCTGCACACTGCGCCATAACACAGCAAGAACAGCTCTCAATACCCCGTCTTTGAAGTCAGTCTTTTCAGTCTGCACACTGAAATTATAGTTCCAAACAGCATTATTTATCGAACACTTGATCGTTTAACACAGTTCCACCACTGCTTGGTTTAGCAAGTACTTTGTTTAGCATACATGTATCCATCGTAGAAGATTTTTCCATCACCCTTATTGCTTTTGATAATATCCATGAACAACAGAGAAAAAAAAAATAATATATTTTCAAAATACTAGTTATGAATGTTTCCAAAAGTGAACTAATGAAGCCTTAAGGTGGGTTTTCAAAGACGCGTTGTCTGCGTGTTCTTGTGTATATACTGCATGGGTCTGTATTTATTCATGCAAGCCCTGTTTTCATAGTCACGTTGTGTGTGATTATGCGTTCTATTAGAAAATAGATAAAATGAATATGCTTGAAAATATCGAAGTAGATATTGTTATTGGCATTATATCGGGGACATAAAAGAAGACGAAGAAGTAAAAGATGATGGTGGGTTGGCCCTTGACTTCAAAATCAAGCGAATAAGGACGAGTTTTGAAATCTACTACATGATCGAGTTTTGAAAGAGAGACTCCACGATCGAGACTCCTTTCAAAATTGCCTTGGGATGTTTCCTGAGATATATGATGACTTGCTGCAAACGGTGGAACAAAGATTGTACAGATTTAATATTCCATAACTTTATATCAAGAATTTTTTGAATCATAAAGAACTGGATATGTTGTACTTCTAGAATTTAGAAGCTCGTCTTCGCACATTTGTTGTTCAGGAGTTGCTATTTTCATGAAACAATTGAAAGCCGTATGATTAGTGGATTTTGTCATGTGATCTGTTTGACGCATCCATATGGATTGAAAAGTTGACTGAGGGAATTCTGATGCGTGAGCGATCCGTTTTGATGTGCGACGAGATCTGACTGGTTGACCTTCAGACGCATACGTACGTATACACACTGTAGCACCCAAAGAATGAAATTTTAAGTCTGAACTGTGTTGGGAAAAAAAAAAAAAAAAGATTTTATTGGTCTGTGAAAATTAATTTTTTGGGTGCTCCAATAGACACTGGGGGGGGGGGGGCCGCCGGTTCTCAAGTGAGTGCCTCTCCTTCGACCTTAGTTGGAGAGCTGCACAATTACTGGAATCTTTGGGAGGCTTGACCTGGAAAAGGAAAAAATATGAAAATAAAACAGGAAAAAATGCTTTAAAAGTTAGACAATATAGAGATTTGATGGACTGATGCGACAATACCATTTATTTATTTATTTATTTATTTATGTCAAAGTTAGTTACAAAAAAAACACCTATTCAGGGCCCATATAGCCAGAAAGGTTATCGAGTAGGGTCCCCGAAAGGTGATTAAAAAATTACCAAATCACAGGGAACATTTAAAAAAAACAAATACATGTATATAGGAACATATTAACAGTCGAAATTCGAGGTTAGAAAAAAAAAAAGAATAAAAACAAATAAAAGCAGAAAAATAAAAGTAATTCATGAGGCAGAGTCATAAAGTTACAACAATACGTTAAGGAGAGAGATTAATTGTTAACATATAAGTGTTTAAACTCTTTTTGAATGTACTACTTGTTGGTGAAGAACGAACCACTTCAGGAAGCAAAGACCATCATTTAATACCAATATATGAAACATCTCAAATAATTACTCCAAGTAAAAGAAGTATAATGACGAAACAGAGCGAGTTAAAAAAGAACGAGTGTCACTGTGAAAATTAATAGAAAAAGAGGACGAAAGGAGAAGTTTTTATATGATGAAGTTTGATGATTCATGATTTTATATACAAACAAGCATAATTGAATAAAATATATTTGAGTAATAGCTAAAATATCTAAAGATGCGAAATATTGAGAGACTGAATGAGACTTACGTACTTTTAACAGAACTCGTAAAAACCATTTTTGAATCTTAAGTATCCAATATTATTGATCTAAGGAGGTTAAATGATTAATTTTAAATTTAAATGTGGTCAGTCTCCTTTTAATGGGGAAAATTGTAAAATTAATAAAAACAAAAAATAAATAATAAATAAAGTCACCAATCTTGAAAAACAATGAAGAAACTTGTGAGATGGAAGAAAACTCAAAGGATGTAGTCTATTGAAGATGTTGTTGATAGCAGAAATAAACCCAGTCTATTGAGGATGTAGATGAAGTCTTGTGAAGATAATGTTGATAGTGGAAAAAGATAATCTTGAAGGAAGTGTTGGTTTTGAAATACAGATGAAATTTTGAAGAGGGTGATCCAAATATTTGGGATAAAATTTATATAAAACATTTTCGAGAATATTTCTCATCATCAGTGGAATAAAACATTTTTGAATGGTGAAAACAGTTGAAATAAGAATTTAACAATTGATATAAAGATGATGAAGCTAAGTTGGTTGTAATTGTTGGTTATGATTGTTGGCTATTGTATACTAGGGTAATTGTCATTTAAAAGTAGTGTCCATTTATTGTTTATCTTTATTGATGGCTTGGCTAAATTTTTGTTATTTGTAATGATATTTATTGTTTCTTTAATTAATCTTTTTTTATATTCCTACAAATTTAAAAAAACTTAAACTGAACCTAATAAAAAACAAATATCCAATAACTTTAATAGACAAAATTTTAATAGATGCGTTTACAAACAATACAACAAAAACTATACCAATTCTACAAGAACAACAAAAAAGATATTCAATACAATACAATAATAAAATTTTCCACAAACAGAAAAAAATATTAGAACAAATACCAAACATAAAAATCATACCAAAAATAACAAATAACATTGCTAAAACATTAATAACCACTACCAACCTAAAAACAACAATCAATCAAAATATTGTCAAATATTTTGCACAAATATCAATTTCAAAGAAATATGTCAAAATAATAAAGAAAAATGGAACACTAGAAATATAATTTATCAAATACCATGTAAAAATTGTGAACATATCTACACAGGTTAAACTAAACGACAATTAGAAATAAGATTAAAAGAACATGAAAGAGCACTTCACCACAAAGAAAAAACAACCATTTAGTAAATCATTGTATCAAAGAAAACCACACACCAGATTGGATTAACACAAAAATCATTGGAAAAGAAGAAAATTATAAAAAAAGATTAATTAAAGAAACAATAAATATCATTACAAATAACAAAAATTTAGCCAAGCCATCAATAGAGATAAACAATAAATGGACACTACTTTTAAACAACAATTACCCTAGTATACAATAGCCAACAATCATAACCAACAATTACAACCAACTTAGCTTCATCATCTTTATATCAATTGTTAAATTCTTATTTCAACTGTTTTCACCATTCAAAAATGTTTAACCTACTGATGATGAGAAATATTCTCGAAAACGTTTTATATAAATTTTATCCCAAATATTTGGATCACCCTCTTCAAAATTTCATCTGTATTTCAAAACCAACACTTCCTTCAAGATTATCGTTTTCCACTGTCAACATTATCTTCACAGGACTTCATCTACATCCTCAATAGACTGGGTTTATTTCTGCTATCAACAACATCTTCAATAGACTACATCCTTTGAGTTTTCTTCCATCTCACAAGTTTCTTCATCGTTTTTCAAGATTGGTGACTTTATTTATTATTTATTTTTTTTGTTTTTATTAATTTTACGATTTTCCCCATTAAAAGGAGACTGACCACATTTAAACTTAAGTATCCAAGTAATATTGTACATAGTAGTGGATCCCCAGCAAGAAATACCATAGCATAAAGATGAATGAATCAGTTAACTGTTGAAGAAACAGATTGTTTTAAATAATAGTCACCTGATTCAGAAAAGAAAGTTTTGTTAATATTGGTAGCCAAGCGAAGGTGACTTGATGGGTTTTTTTTTTTTCTTCGGCTGTTGGCCGCCATGGAGGATGAACATAAAGAGCCAGGTGGATGCAAACTTCTAAGCTTGACCGCCTATCCTCGAACATGAATTGAAGGCCTCCCCACTGAAGTAAATAAATAAGTTGTAATCAACGGGGCTCTGGAACAACGTGAACAAATGGGTCCACGGGAAGGCACATTCAGAAGAAAGCACGAGCCAACCCCTTGAAGCAGTCACGTTCGCAAGAAGTATTTGAAAGTCCAAAAGGCCTGACAGTGAAATGCATTATGTTCCTAAGAAATCCGGCACGGGACATTGATGTTGTTTTTGGAGTTTTATTGTCCAAGTTTTCTGTATTTTTTAGGGATTCTAGACAGAGATGGAAGTTGTTAGAATTTATGAGGTACACAGTCGACCAGTCTCAAGAAGTCATAACGCCACTCCCAAACGATGAGTAAAAAAAACACAGGTTGTATGCAGCTTTAGGTTGACAGGTCCACACTAAATGAACAAAAATAATCCCAAGAAATCCCCCCCCCCCCCTCATTAATGGGCCCACCTGTTAAGAAAACTTACCTGGTTACTCTTCCAGTGCAATCCCTGTAAAAGAAAAAAAAACAACAACTGGAAAACCTTTAACATAACAACAGCTAAAGACATTAATTAAAAAGACTAAATAAATGAAATACACTGTTTTGCAATGAAATTGGCCCACCCACAAGGAGTTATCCGAATGAGCCAAAAGTAGATATACAGCAAGAGATACATCTGAACACACCTATTATGTTATGGAGCCAAAATGTGCACTCGTTTGTACAGAGTGTCCCAACGGAAAGTGGCATCAGTAGGTTGTGGCACAACCTCTAGCGGCGATGCATTCTCCCAGCCACAGGTATAGGTGATCATACAGGTGGCAAATGTCATCTTGCAATACGTCTGCCCAGGCTTGGTGAACCAGCTGTGTCAGTTCTTGGAGATTCCAGGGTGATCGTAAACAACGTCCCACCATGTCCCACACATGCTCAATTGGCTATAGGTCTTGGAACCTCGCGGGCCATGCCATGCAATTGACATCATGCAGACATGCCATGCTCATGTTTGCTGTGTGCGGTCTGGCGTTATCCAACTGAAAGACTGCGCCGGGTATGTGTACAGAAAGGGCAGTAATACGGGCTGCAGAATCTCTGTGACCTACCGTGCTGCTGTCAGGGTGCCTTGGATGGTGACTAAAGGCGTTCTGGTCTCGTAGCCGATGGCACCCCAGACCATGATCCCCGGTGTTGGTTCACGATGGCGATGCCAGATGCATTGTTCATTGGAATGTTCCATTGGTCTGCACCACAGCAGTCCACGTCTGTCATAGGTGTCCAAACAAAAGTGAGATTCGTCGCTGAAGACCACCGGGCGCCATTCCATTCGCCAGCCCACTCGTTCACAACACCATTGCAGTCATATAGCGCGGTGCTCATGTGTCAAAGGAAGACAACAATGGATGCCTGGCAGACATTGTCGCGACGTATAACCGGCGTGCTATTGTCGTTAATGACACTGGAGTAGTACCGGGAATAGTGATGTCGTGCAATTGCCGCAGGGTGATGGTTCTGTCCACTGGCGCGGTTCGCAGTAACCGCCTATCGGTACGAGCTGACATGCTTCTCTGGGCCCCAGAGCCTGGTCTTCTGGCATGTGTGCCTTCCTCTTTCCATTGACTCCAACATCAGCCTACCGTCCGTGCGTCCCACGACACAGGACAGCAATCCGTCTGGTTGACCATCCAGCCTCGGAGAGGCCAATAATCCGACGTCGTTTAAAGTCCGTTAATTGTGTGAACGGTTGTCGTTGTCGTCGCCAAGGCATTGAGACCGTTGTGCGGATTACAGTACTGTACGTTCACGAGGCAGTTGCTTTCTCCCTACTGCATGGAACGTCTCGCACAGGTGTCAACTGATGAGCCTATACATGCACCCGGACATCCTGTATCAACCCAAATGATCATGTCCTGTGAGCATGTATCTAATTGTTTACTAGTCGGAGGTAGACGAATGCCCCCACTAAATATGGATAAGGTCGGATAACTCCTTGTTGGTGGGGCAATTTCAGTGTATGAAAGAGGGACATAAACTAGTCTAAACTAGAGGACAGACTTACGTGTGGACTTACAGACCCGAGACTTTAAACATAAAAGGTTGTGAATAAGTTCAAGGGGCAGCCGGAAAAATTTTGAGTTAAGAATTTAGTTAATTGTGTTAATTGTTTATGCCAAACACTCTTACAGGAGGGATAGAAGTTTGCTTGTTAAGATTAGAATAATTTGGATTTAATATGAAATATGTATAAAGAGATAAAAAAAAAAAGCAAGAAAGGGATACTTCCTAATAGCTTTGATTAATAGTTATGAACTTTGATTTAATTGTTTCAAAGATTTCTCTAAAAATTTAATAATTATTTTCTTTTTTCTCTACACCCTGCTGGGAAGAGAGGTCCATCCAGATCCAAGAGTGCAATGTTAAAATATTGGATGTATCATAATAGATTTAACTGGCCAACAGTAAATGTTAGTAATTATGAGAGCCACGCCTCTTGTCCTTTATTTGGTTAATGTGGTTAGAATTGAAGAATACTTGATGAGATCGTAAAATCAATTGATAAACTGGGATTAGAGGCCACCGTCCTATCCAGTACCCGGAGCCATTGAAAGCGCAGTAGTAGACAATTGAATTGGTTGAGATTGGGAGATCGATCCCCAGTGAAGGTTAATTAAATGGGGTGTATAGCTGTAGACTAGTTCCACTGTAAGACATCCCTATCGAAGGCATAAAGAGATTTTGAACAGTTACAGACCGAAGTTTTCCTCATACAAATTAAAATTCCCACAAGTGATTCTTCGGAGAAGTGAAAAGTTTAGCAAAAAAGAATAAATCAAAAGTGACAAAGGAGAGATTGATAAGCTTAAGAGCGAAAAATCGAATTGTCAAGGCCTCATCAATCTGGTGGAACAAAATGGAGCTGAATCACCTGCAAAAGTTGTTGTCGGCAAAGGGTGACCAAGTTCCTACTCTCTGAAACCACTTTGCAGGAGTTGCAAGCATTTTTACGGGTAGACCCTCCACCAGGTGAAAGCGTAGCGCACGCTGTAGAAAGACACATGAATCGAATTCGACAAGGTGATATTGTACATCCTGACACCAGGAAATGGGAGACCCTGGAAATAGAAGATTTCATAAGGAATGACCTAATTAAGTATACGAAAAGGGCAGATTTTTATGCAGTGGAAAGGCTTAGCCAAGTCTTTGACAGGCTGAGTGACACACAAGAGGATATACAAAAATACAGACAACGCCTTAACATCACATTGTATGATGGATACACCGATGTAGCAACATATCTAGCAAATTTGGAAATACAGTGGATTCTGGATAATTGGACCACCGGATAATCAGACCAGCTGCATATTCGGCCCAAATTCCCATATCCCGAATCGTATGTATATCTTCTGTATTAATTTGCGCCGCATATTGGGACCAATCCGCCGGTTAATAGGACCAGTTGAAAAGAATTTAAGTGCTGTTTTGGTGTCAAAATCCGATCATTTCAGAAAAAAATTCAGAAAAATTTCAGCGTTTAAACCGCTTGACTGTGTGACAAAAGGAAAATTTTTGTCAGTTTTTGATCAAAAAGGAACGATCTTGAATCATGTAATGATCCGTTACTATAGTCCCTCAAAGAGAAAAAATTAATGAAAATAAAACTCATTTTAATTTCCTACCTTGTTAATAGACCACGATATAATTCATTACTTTTATCAAATCTTGTTTTTTTTTTGTGTGTTTTTCCCCCCTCCTTGAGATGTGAAATTGATTCATCGCCAGTATATTAGGCCTATAGAACTCTGGTTTGGTTTTGGATTCTGCCTCCTGCCCGCTCAAGACTCAAATGAGAACTTAGTGATTTCGCCACCAGAGGGCTCTGAGTGCACTGAACCAATCACAAAGAACATCAGCCATCTAGACTAATCAGATGCACTTGTGTTCGACTGCACGTGTTTCCAGCCTTTCAATCCTACCAGAATTCATAGCGCCAGCTTCAAAATAATATTTAAGGAGGGAAATAACAAACAATAATCACTGGTGCTCATTCTTGTGGAACAACAGGTTGAAATGATACTGCTCTTGCTACTCATAATTGTCATATCTCAGGGGAGGAAGCTCGACGATCGTAAGTGATTAGGCTTAAGGTTACCTGAATCGAACTTGGTTTACTTGGACCTATTGACTCTGAAAAATGAACTGATTAATATTTAAGAAGGGACATTTGACTTTGTCTTTCTGCGTTTTTTTAGGGTTACAGTATTCCTCCCTTATAAAAGGAATACATGACACGTTCTGTGTCATAGACTTATAACAATATGTAAATTTATTCATTCATAAATTGATTCTTTCTTTGCTCTTATACTGCAATTTATTGTTTTGTCATTGCTTAGGCTTATCTCTTCCCTAGATTACCTTGTTGAGTCATAACAATGTTTCTATAAGATTTTGTCATGTAAAATTAGCCCTTTTGATTGTAACTTATTATATCTCTGCTTAGGCCTATTTACTTAATATAATTGACAGATACATTTATTTTCAATGATATCTATGAAAGTTTTTGTCTTTAAAAATAAGCATTTATGAATCAGATATAAACTCTTGTATGAAGTTTTTTTTGACAAAAATAAAGTTACGATTTCTTTTGTACTATGTGTTTCTCCTTACTTTGCTCACTATTGTTCTATCGTTCTATCACAATGGCGCCCGAACAGGGACAATAGTGGGTGGAGAACACATAGATAGTACACAAAAGTTTTCAAAAATGGAAGGAGAGCTGGATCATGGGGATGATAGTGCTATTGCACAAGAGGGAAATATGACTGAAGGAATTTTAGAATCCCAGTCTGTGGCTGGCTATTCTCACATGATACCTACCTTCTCTGGGGAAGAGAGTAACTTAGGCCTAGAAGCTTTTATAGCAATAGTAGAAGATATGGCTGGTATGGCCAAATGGGATGATCGCCTAAAAATAAGCATTATCAGAGCAAAGTTGAATGGGGTGGCTGCCAAGAAACAATGTGAACATAGACTTTATGAAATCAAAGAATATTCTGAATTTCTTAACTTTTTTAAAAGGGTAATGACTGTTAAGAAAGTTAGGGGGGACCCTTTGGGGGATTTTATTAATGCTCAGCAAGGTAATAGAGAAACTGTAAATGAATATGCTTGTAGATTAGAAGTACTTTGGAAAACCCTAATACGTAAAGCTCCTAGTTGGGCAGACAAAGGTAAAGATTTAATTCTAGAGAGATTTCGAGAAACTGTGCTCCCTAATCATAGGGTGTTTTTGGCACAGGGACAACCTCAAACTTTTGAGGAAGCTGTTTGCTTAGCTAATAAGTCTGAAGACCTTCATGTCAACTCATCATTTTTAAGTTGTCAAGTTTCTGAAAATTTTAAATCTCCAAATGATAACGCTCTAGAAACCATAAAAAAACAATTGACTGATTTAGCTGCCCAACTACAAGAAAGGGAAAAAACCCAAATGTCTCGTGACAAGGCAATTCAAGATTTAATAAATCAGCTAGAAAGCATGAAACAAGAAATATTATTAAGACTAGGGATCAAAATAGAAAAGACATTATCTGTTTTAAATGCAAAAAGAAAGGACATATTTCCAGGTTTTGCAGAAGCAAGCCTTTAAATTAGTAGTGACCACCAATGGAAACCAGTCATGGGGGTTACCGGTCAAAGAACAGAATCTGGTTGAATTACAAAAGGATCATAAGGGGCTTCATAAGTTAGAGGTTAAAATAGATAGTGTACCCTTAAAATTCTTGCTTGATACTGGATCTGAAATGTCCATAATTGATGATAGAATAGCTAGATCTCTAGGAGAAAAAATTGAATGGATAAACAGTAATTCTTTTGTCAGGGGGATTAATGGACATGTATCATTGGTTGATAATGCTATTATGGCAGAATTGGAGACAGAAGTAGGAAACTTAGGAAGTCGTAGATTTTTAGTTATGGATCTCTCGGGTCGTGATTATGATGGAATAATAGGGGGGGATATTATTAACAATGTTTCTGTTGAATGTGGGAAGATTCAGGTCGAGGAATTAAAACTTATTAATCTCAATAACGAACAGAGAAGAAGGCTTATGGAACTCCTGACTAAGTTTGCAGACTGCTTTAGTCAAGACATAAATGAAGTCAATGGTGTCAGGAACTATGAAGTTGAATTCAAAGTAAAAAAAAGACAAACCAGTATTTGTTCGTCAATATCCTATTCCTCAGGTATACCTTCCAAAATCAAAAAATTATATTTCAGATTATTTAAAAGCAGGAATAATAGAACCCTCTAGGTCAAAATGGAACTCACCCCTTCATGTAGTAAAAAAAGACAATGGAGAAATCCGCATGACTCTTGACTTAAGAAAGGTAAATGAAGTTACCGAGGCTGTAGATTACCCTATGCCTAAAGTACAAGAGATACTTCAAAGGCTCCATGGTCAAAAGTATTTCTCCGTCCTGGATCTCCATAGCGGATATGATCAGATTCCTCTTGCACCTCACCTAAGAGAATATTTTGCCTTTACCACCCCCTGGGGTAAATACCAACTAACTAGAATGCCTCAAGGAGGTAAAAACTCTTCTCATTTATTCCAGGCATTTATGTCTGAGATATTGGCTGATCTTATTGGTGAAGGAGTTTTTGTCTTCCAAGATGATGTCTTAATTTATTCGGTTGACTTTGAGGAACACCTGAGAGTATTTGAAAAGGTGCTTGACATGTTTTCTGGAAGAGGGCTTATTATCAAGCCATCAAAATGCCATTTTTTTATGGACAGGGTAAAATACCTTGGTCACATCATTTCAAGCAATGGAGTCCAGCCTGACCCAGGAAATGTCCATGACATTCTTAACTTAGCCCCACCTGGAAAAGTGAAAGAGACACGCTCTCTTATTGGAGCAATTAACTTCTATCGCCCCTTTTTGGAGAACTTATCAGAATGTCTAACCCCTATTACTAATCTTACAAAATAGGATATGAAATTCCTTTGGGACAAGAATTGCGAAGAGGCTTTTCAATTAATTAAAAAAACTCTAGGAAGTTTTCCCCTTCTTATGCCCCCTGACTATGGGAAGGAATTTTTTCTTCACACTGATGCTTCTCAGGGTGCTGTTGGTGCAGCATTACATCAAATGCACCACGGGAATATGAAGCCGGTAGCTTTTTTTAGTGCGAAGCTTAAAGGAAGCCAGTTAAACTACAGCACTATAGAGAAGGAAGCATTAGCAATTATTCTTGCTGTACGGCACTTTAGACATATTATCCTGGGCTTTCCAGTGACCATTTTATCTGACCGCAAACCTCTATCATTCTTGAAAACAATGAAAGGGACAAATCAAAGATTACTTAGGTGGGCAATTGAGGTAGAGGAATATAACCTCAAAGTTAGACACATAAAGGGGGGGGGGGGTGATAATTGTATTGCAGACCTATTGTCCCATTCCCAATCAATTGAGATTAATAACTCTAATTTTTCTAATGAAATAGATTGGAATGAAAGGGTAATTCAATCTCAAGCTATGGACCCCAATATCAGAGATCTAATAATTGGTAAAAAAGGAAAAAATTACACTGTACGGGATGGTATTTTATACTATATAGGAAAATCTCATCGGGGAAAAAGAAAATTGAAAATATGGGTAGGAGAGGATGTTAGAGTTAAATTGATAGAATTAGCCCATGATTCTCACTTGTCTGGGCATGGGGGATCAAACAAAACTTGGAGAAAGATTTATTCTGAGTATTATTGGCCCTCTATGTATAAGGATGTCTCGAATTTTATTAAAAGTTGTAAAGTATGTCAGAAATGTAAACTCCACACAGGAAAAGCCCCCTTTCAGGGAGGTATTAAGGCAGCTTACCCCTTTCAAAAGGTTGCTATGGATGTGATAGGACCCCTGACAAAATCTGAACAAGGAAACAGATATATTATTGTCTTTATAGATATTTTCACTCGTTTTCCTGAGGCAAAAGCCATTCCAGACCAGACAACTGAAATTATTGCTAAAGCTCTTAATGAAAAGATCATATGTAGATATGGAATACCCAAAGAATTAATTTCTGATCGGGGAGCTAACTTTACATCGGAGCTGATGCGTGTGGTGACCAGGGACTTAAACATTCATCATCACTTCTCAACTGCTTATCGTCCAACATCAAATAGTTTGATAGAAAGAATAAATAAAAACATAGGGGAAACTCTTAGACTTCTATGCAATAATAATAAGCAACATTGGGATGAGTTACTAGAAGCAAATTTGTTCTCCGTACGTACCAGCTCCAATGAGAATACTGGGGAAACACCCGCATATTTACTTTATGGATTTGACCCCATGCTCCCATTCTCCTGGGAACAAGATACTGAGGAAATGGAACTTGACACATATCGTTCCAAATTGGTAGGGGATTTAATGAAGGCTCGTCAGATTGCAAAGAAACAAGATGAGGGGAGAAGAAAAGGAAAAATAGACAAAACAAATGTGGGTAAACATTTAAGGGAATTTAAGATTGGGGCAAAAGTATGGTTACTTAGGAAGGGAGGTGGGAAGAACAAACTGGGTTTTAGATATATTGGTCCATTCAGAGTGTTAAAAAAGGTCTCTCCTGTAAACTATAAGATTCAAGGTATCCAAGAGCATGACCAACAAACTGTGCATGTAGATCGCCTAAAGCTTTGTTTTAGTGACAACACAAAACACCAACAGCAATCTACCAGGAAGAGGAAGAGTTTAGTGCATCATCCACCTGAAAGTGAGACTGAGACAGATGAGGAAGACACAAGCTGGGATATCATTTATGTACCACGTCGAAGACCACTTCCAGCCCCCACAGAATTGGATGTCGATGAATCTTCTTCACAATGGATGGAACCAGTTACACACGAACCATTTCCGACGGAGTCTACATCTTGCCTTGGTGGAGACGATGCCACTAATCTGGAAACAGATGAACCAGAGCCAACCACCACTTCAGAGCAGGAGATAGTCCAGATACCGGGATCGCCAACCACTGATCAACTTGAACCAGGGAGAGAGACCACTTCAGAGATGACAGCAGCCCAGCAGCCCACAGGGTCCACAAAAGATGATCAAGCAGTATTAGGAGGAGCATCAACAAGATACAACCTCAGACCCAGAGCAAAGGTGGACTACAGAAGATTACATCAAGGGAAGGAAGACTCCCATTAAGAAGGAACATGTGTGACAAAAGGAAAATATTTGTCAGTTTTTGCTCAAAAAGGAACGATCTTGAATCATGTAATGATCCGTTACTATAGTCCCTCAAAGAGAAAAAATTAATGAAAAGAAAACTCATTTTAATTTCCTACCTTGTTAATAGGCCACGATATAATTCATTACTTTTATCAAATCTTGTTTTTTTTTGTGTGTTTTTCCCCCCTCCTTGAGATGTGAAATTGATTCATCGCCAGTATATTAGGCCTATAGAACTCTGGTTTGGTTTTGGATTCTGCCTCCTGCCCGCTCAAGACTCAAATAAGAACTTAGTGACTTCGCCACCAGAGGGCTCTGAGTGCACTGAACCAATCACAAAGAACATCAGCCATCTAGACTAATCAGATGCACTTGTGTTCGACTGCACGTGTTTCCAGCCTTTCAATCCTACCAGAATTCATAGCGCCAGCTTCAAAATAATATTTAAGGAGGGAAATAACAAACAATCACTGGTGCTCATTCTTGTGGAACAACAGGTTGAAATGATGCTGCTCTTGCTACTCATAATTGTCATATCTCAGGGGAGGAAGCTCGACGATCGTAAGTGATTAGGCTTAAGTTTACCTGAATCGAACTTGGTTTACTTGGACCTATTGACTCTGAAAAATGAACTGATTAATATTTAAGAAGGGACATTTGACTTTGTCTTTCCGCGTTTTTTTAGGGTTACAGTATTCCTCCCTTATAAAAGGAATACATGACACGTTCTGTGTCATAGACTTATAACAATATGTAAATTTATTCATTCATAAATTGATTCTTTCTTTGCTCTTATACTGCAATTTATGGTTTTGTCATTGCTTAGGCTTATGTCTTCCCTAGATTACCTTGTTGAGTCATAACAATGTTTCTATAAGATTTTGTCATGTAAAATTAGCCCTTTTGATTGTAACTTGTTATTATATCTCTGCTTAGACCTATTTACTTAATATTATTGACAGATACATTTATTTTCAATGATATCTATGAATTGTTAAGTTTTTGTCTTTCAAAATAAGCATTTATGAATCAGATATAAACTCTTGTATGAAGTTTTTTTTGACAAAAATAAAGTTACGATTTCTTTTGTACTATGTGTTTCTCCTTACTTTACTCACTATTGTTCTATCATTCTATCACAACTGCACCTTACTGTATTCTGATTGGTGCTTTGATGCTTAGATGGTTTCTTATTGAATGGCGCGTGTGCTTTCTTATTGGATGGCGCTACTGGTGCAACTGCATAAAAGATGAAATGAAATGCAGGCATCTCATAGTCAGTGAAGTTTTTTAAACAAATTTCGATCCATTCACAGCGTTTGCAAACATGTCAAAAAGAAGAGACCTCAAACTTGCTGAAAACATTTCTTTGCTGGATAAGATTAAGATGCAACCTCCTAACAGCAGCCAATGACAACTGGCAGAGACATTAAATGTTCCTAAAACAACAATCGCACGTTTAATTAAGCAGGTTATCAAGGAAAATCTGTTAACATCAACGTCAACAGCAAAGGAAGTCAGTGCAAAGGTGTCCATTTTGCAAGCAATAGAATTTGTCAGCGATAGCAAATTAGAACAGTAGCCAGACAATTTAGAACTGTTTTGCACAGTGTAGATTTAAACATTCATTTGAGGGTGAAATGACGCCATTGGAAACGACAGCACTAGAACTACGACAAATTACGAATGCAGAAGAATTTTTGAACATTGATGAAGATCTTCAGTGTCACGATGAAAATGAATCTGAGAGTATTGAAGATCAAATTACAGCTAAACGGCAGAAGATTGTGGAAGAACCAGAGAGTGATGATGAAATTCCTGAACCTAACAATTCAGAAGCTAAAAAATGGATTACAGGGTTATGGCAATATTTCATACAACATGGAAACGACAATTTCCCTATATCTATGCTTGACCAGTGTTATGATTTCATTCATTTGAATTTCCTTCAGAATTCACGACAGACAAAACTAGAAAAGTTCTTCAGAAATACATGTACAAGTAATTAAACGAGTCTGGTACATGTACATGTACTACAGTACAGTATATTTATAATTAATTTATTAATAATGTTTACTTAAATTTGTATTTGCTTATTTATATTGTACAGTATATTTAAACATGTATATGTACAGTATTACAGTGTATTCTAACATCTAATTTGTGAATAATACATTAATGCAGTAAATAAATAACAGTGTATTGGGTTGTTTTTTTCATTCAAAGGGTTTGTTTTTTTTCATTTTCGGTTAATGGGGCCAGCTGCTTAATCAGGCTATTTTGTTTAAATCCCGATGTGGTCCAATTATCCGGAATCCACTGTACAAGCAAGGGTTACCGAAATAGCCCTCCATCTGTTACAACGCACATTTCCCCTAATCGTAGAACCTCATCTAGCTCCATCAGTGAACGAGCTATTGTACTAAGCGGGGAGTTGGAACGAAGTCAAACAAATGTTGTTGGAGCACTTTGGAAGAACCAAAACCAAAGTAGCATGCAAGAAGGCATTGTACACTCGTGAACAAATAGAAAATGAAAGTTTCATTAAATTTTTTACCGACCTCAGAAGCTTAAGCGCCACCCTTCCACAACCTTTAACGGAGAGAGGGAGGTGGTGGAACTTGCGACTGAAAACATGGCAGGATATGTTAATCAAAAGATACAACCTCCACGGTGCAGACGGAGCAAAGACTATTGACCCCCTGTACAGAGTGGAAATGAATTATGGCCATAAAAGAAACTAATAGAAAAGAAAAAAAAGCCGAATGGAAGAAAGTAGATGTATCAAGGAGGATAGATCACAGCGATGGGACAAAGGCAAAAATCAATTTCCGATGTTTTGGATGCCAACACCCAAACTAATTGATGAGGAACTGTGATTGCCAGAAACAAGCCCAAGCAGAAAAAACCCAGCCTTAAATCAAGGTACCAGGTCTAAGCTGCGTTTCGGGATTTTCCTCATCAAAAAAATCAGTCCACTCACGTTTAGACCATAAAGATACCCTACACCCTAAGCAAAAAAGAAAAGAAAAGCATGTTGATAAACTCGTATTTGAAGAATGTAAACCTGCAAAGGAATATTGATGCTCGAACCGAAAAAAAAAAAAAAAACCCTCGGCTAGATGACCTAAGACTAATTCTCGGATGGAGTGTAAATTATTAACGAAAGGAGTTAAAAAGTGCAAGGTGAAAATATATGATTAGCGGACATTAAAAAATATGAAGAAGTTCAGACATAATGTCAAGGTATCATGAAGGGCCAAGTGAATGTTGTCAGACTTTCCCTCAGCATACTTGCCAAGTGGATTCTCGAAGACCAAGGAGGTTCTCGAGGCTCCCCTCAAATCATAGGAGTCTCACTGACTGTGCTTTCGTCAAAAATTCAAGAATATATTCGGCTTGGGTCCACTGAGGCCAAGTTTTCATTCGGAGGCAAGATGGGGCATATAGCACCCAAAAAATGAAATTTTAAGCCTGAACTGTGATGAGGAAAAAAAAAAAGATTTTATAGGTCTGTGATAATTAATTTTTATGGGTGCTCCAATATACACTGGGGGGAAACAATGTTCTCAAGTGAGTGCCTCTCCTACAACCTTAGTGTGCCGAGCGACACAATTACTGGGATCTTCAGGAGACTTGACCTGGAAAAAAAAATATGAAAATAAAACAGGAATTATGCTTTAAAAGTTAGACAATATAGAGATTTGATGGAGCGATGCGACAATACCGTTAAATGTTGAAGGAATAGATTGTTTTAAATAATAGTCACCTGATTCAGAAAAGAAAGTTTTGTTGTCGTTGGTAGCCAAGCGACGGTGACTTGATAGTTTTTTTTTCTTTGGCTGTTGCCCGCTATAGAGGATGGACATAAAGAGGCAGGGTGAATGCGAACTTCTTAGCTTGACCCAAATCCCCAAAGACGAATTGAAAACCTTCCCACTGAAGTAAATAAATAAGTTGTAATCAACACGGCTCTGGAACAACATGAACAAATGGGTCCACGAAAAGGCGCGTTCGGAAGAAAGCGTGAGCCAATCCCTTGAAGCAGTCACGTTCTAAAAAAGTGTTCGAAAGTCCCAAAAGGCCTGACAGTGACATGCCTTATGTTCCTAAGAAATCTGGCACAGGACGAGGTTTTTCGGCCAATGATGTTGTTTTTGGAGTTTTATTGTCCAAGTTTTCTGTATTTTTTAGGGATTCGAGACCGAGCCAGAAGTCGTTAAAATATATGATGTACACAGTCGACCAGTCTCAAGAAGTCATGATGCTGTTCCCAAAAGATGAGAAGAGAACAAAACAGGTTGTATGTAGCTTTAGGTTGACGGGTCCACACTAACTGAATTAACATAACCTCGAGAAAGCTCCAGTCCCTCCCCCCTGCATTATTTACCTCCACCCCCGTTAATTGGCCCACCTGTTAGGAAAACTTATCTGGCTACTCTTCCGGCGCGATCCCTGTAAAAGAAAAAAAAACTGGAAAACCCTAAACATAATGAAAGGATAAAGAGATTAATTAAAAGGACTAAATGAAAAACAAAAGTGTGATATAGAGTGGTCTAAACTAGAGGATAGACTTACCAGAGGGCTTAGAGACATGAGACTTTAAACACAAAAAGTTGGGAATAAGTTCTTCATGGGGCAGCCGGAAAACTTTTGAGTTAAGAATTTAGTTAAATTAGTTAAATGTGCTAATTGTTTATGCCGAACACCCTTACAGGAGGGATAGAAATTTGATTGTTACGATTAGAATAATTTGGATTTAATATGAAATGTATAAAGAGATAAAAAAAAAAAAAAGCAGAAAAAGGATACAACCATATATAGATTTGATTAATAGTTATGAACTTTGATTTAATTGTTCCAAAGATTTCTCTTTAATATTAATGAATAATTTCTTTTTTCTCTACATCCTGCTGGGAAGAGAGGCGCATCCATTTCAAAAAGTGCAATGTTAAAATATTGGATGTATCATAATAGATGTAACTGGCCAAACAGTAAATGTTAGTAATAAAGTTAAAACCCCTGGGGTTAATTTGTACAAGAGCCAAGAGCCCCTCTTGTACATTTTTAGAATTAAAGAATACTTGATGGAATCGTAAAAGCAATTGATAAATGGGATTAGAGAACCCAGAGGCCACCGTCCTTACCAGTACTCAGAGCCATCGAAAGCGCAGTAGTAGACCGTTGAATCGGTTGAGATTGGGAGATCAATCCCCAGTGAAGGTTAATTACCTGGCGTGTAGGGCTGTAGACGGGTTCCACTGTAAGACATGCCTACCTCAAAGGCAGAAAGAGATTTTGAACCATTACAGCGCACACACGTAGACAATGCATCTTTGAAAACCCGCCTTTAAATTTTAAAGTTTACATAGCTTTAATCCGCAAATTAAAATTAAAACTTTTTTTTCCTCTGATGCTTTTTCCAGAGCTTTTTTTCCTAAAACTTTTTTTTTGTACATTCAATTTTGCAGTCACGCGACTGTATTTTGTCTCTGAAGCTTTCCAACCGTGACATTTTCTGAGATAACTCATTCGAATTCAATTTATAAATAATTAGATAAAGTTATAATAAATTGGTTTAAACTAAGGAATTAATTACGTTATTTACTGATGCAGAATACTGTATACTTAATCAGCATTATTTTGCGTCGATATGTAGCAATTGAGGAATTGGGAAAAGGTGGAACAAAAAAAAATGTGAAAACTGAGATTTTGTCCGCTTGAAAGCTAAAGTTATTCAAGCGCGGAGAAATCAAAGTGTTGTTATATACTCAGTTTTTTTCAAAATAAACACCGATTTTTGACTTATACACATACTGGCCAATGAATTAGAAACCTTCGTTCAATATGGTATTGACCCTCCTTTCGCTGTAATTACAGAACATACGCTGTTTGGCATGGACTCTACAAGGTGTTGCAATGCAGGTAAGGTAATTGCAGACTATGCATTCGTCAGAGAGACCTTCGGGTCCTGCAGAGTAGACGGAAGCAGATGCCTTCGACGAATGTTTCTTTCCAACATGTCCCAAACATCTGATTCAAATCTGGACTTTGCACTGGCCACGGCAGATGTTGCAACTCTGTGTCATGTTCAGAAAACCACTCCTGAACAATTCTTGTTCGATGGACAGTAGCATTTTCGTCCATGAAGAACCCGTCACCATTTGGGTACAAATGCACCATTGCAGGATGGGCTTGATCTGCAACAATGTTCAGGTAGTCTTTGGCTTTCACCAAACTGTCAAGGAATATCAGGGAACCTTGCTATATCAACAAAACATGGCCCGTACCATGACACCTCCTCCTGCAGCTTGAACTGTGTTCACAACACACGAGGGGTCCATCGCTTCATGGGGCTGTCGCCAAATTCTCTGCCGGCCATCGGTGCAAAACAATACGTAATGTGACTCGTCTGACCACATCACCTTTTTCCAGTCGTTTACTGTCCACAGTCGCACCATTCTTTACACCACTGCGGACGAACTTTCCGGTTTGTTGCTGACACCAGGGGCTTCCTCACTGGCATGCGACTTCCCATCCCTATTCGCTTCAAACCTCTCAGCGCATTGTTCTGAAGGAGATGGGTTGCGATGATCCTTCATTGAAGTCTGCCGTCAGTTGCTCCACAGTAGACCTTCGGTTTTGCCGCACAATCCGTCTCAGATGACGTTGGTCCCTGTCTGTGTTGATTGTTTTTGATCCACAATTCTGCCGTTTCGACACCTCTTGTGGATTCCGTTTCCACGCATTGAACACCTTGGAGACCTGACCTTTTGAGATACTGGTCAATTGTACTGACCTGGAGATCGTAGCTCCAGCTAGACAGGCTCCTACAATAACTCCTTTTTTGAACTCAGACAGGTCTGCTGTTTTCTCCATTTTGCTCAACTTGAGTAGCTGCAGTTTGTTCCTACCCTGTACCTGCAACTTGAAATGAGCATGTACCTCACATGATTGCATTCATTTGCATATCACAATTGTTTCTAACCTGTGACCCCGCTTTACATATCAGCACAGTAATTCATTACGGGTTTCTAATTCATTGGCCAGTGTATGTATCTTTTCTAAAGCTATTAATAGACTGTTTACAATGTAAAATCATAAATGTCAGTCTATTAATAAGCATTGAAACATCGGAAAATATCGTTAAAATATTTGAGAGTATGAATTTTTGTACTCTCTCTCTCTACATAACGGCAACTCGTTATAATAACATGGATTGGTCCCGATTTTACCATTGTGTAGAGGGAGAATCGTATTAAGATGATTTTACATATAAAATTCACTGAGTGGGTTGGATCAGGAAATAATTTTGTACCAAGTATATTAAATATTATATGCTTGTGGTTAAGAATTCCTGAAGTGGGCCCCTCAAAAACAAACATGTTGTGAAATTTAAAACTTTTATTATAATTTGATAGTACCTAATGGAATATTAAAATTATCAAAATATTTTTGAAAAGTTTGCATTTGTTAAAAAGTTATAAACTAATACATTTTTTTGTTGCTTTTAGTTTAAAAAATCATATTTCAAGCTATTTTATTCAAATCTCTTTGAAATTTTAAAGATTACAAGTAAAGCATATATATTTCATAAAAAAAACAAAACATAAAGGAACAAGAAAAAAAATTTTGGGGTAAAAAAAATAAATGTTTAATAAAAAAAAATGATTATTTTTAATGTTCTCAATAGATTTTAACAATTTTGAAAAAATACATTCAATCCGTTTATTAAAGATTTAGAATTTGAAAAAAAATTTTGGTGATCTGTTTTTACATGAATGCCATCAATTTTTGTCAAGCTATTCAATCGTACCACTGGGCTGTTAAGCAAGTAACTCTTCATCTTTCAATATTGGCAACAATAGGGAGCTTCCCTGAAAAGCAAGAATCATAGCAGTTGCTTTACAGCCCATGCGTTCTAAACAGCTTCTTTATAGCCCAGTGGTACGATTGAATAGCATAACAAAAATTGATGGCATTCGCATAAAAAACAGAGATCATCAATTTTTTTTTTTCATATTCTAAATAGTTAATAAATACAGATTCAATGTGTTTTTTCAAAATTGTTGAATTCGATTGAGAACATTAAAAAATATTAATTTTTTTAACAAAATTTTTTTTTCATTCGTTTATATTTTACTATGAAATATATGCGTTTTACCTGTTATCTCTAAAATGTCAAAGAGATTTGATAAAATTAGCTTGAGATATAACTTTTTAAACAAAAAGTACCAAAAACATGTATTTGCTTATAACTTTTTAACAAATGCATATTTTTCAAAAATATTTTGAGAATTTTAATACTCCATTAGGTACTATAATAAAAGTTTTAAACTTCCCGACATGTTTGCTTTTGAGGGGCCCACTTCAAGAATTCTTACCCTATTGTCATTTGAAATTCATCAGTTCGAAGTTAGTTTGAAGTCTTTAATTTGAAATCAAAATATAACAAGGAAAAAAAATAATCTGTAACTGAACTTTCTCATCACACCTTGTATTAAACTTGAAATCTCTTTTAACATAAGAATTATAACGGTTTCATTTCTGTAACGAGATTTTAATGAGGAAAAAATGAACCTGTCATTTAAAAAGATGAGGCAAAGAAAAATTATTTACTACTTACTTTAATTACATCATAACCATCAGGCCCGCATAAACCCATTCCTGTTGCTGCTTGATATATCCCTAGTAATAATACAAAAATCTTAAAATTAGCTGCAATTGGTACATATTTACAAATACAGAAGCATTAGAAAATATTTTTGTAACCATTATTAAAGGTCAGCTGATATCAAAAGTTTCTTTCCACAACGATTACCAGGGCAAATGTGACGCTGCCAAGAACAACAGTCTAACACCACCAGTTGGTCAAAGTATTAAGCAAATTTTACACGTATTTATTACATCTATCAGTCATTGGGGATGGAGGACGTGGACCGTACAGGAGCCAAGAGGATACTCAGAGTAGGTTTTAACGTGACCACTGTCTTCCAGGGCTGACACTTCATAATGATTTACAGCCTGCCTCACAGTAGTTGATTAAGATATGTTCCATGCACAGAATACAATGCTGTCCTTCAACTCTGATAGAAATGAAGGTCTCTGCAATAAGCAACTCTTTTGCGATAACCCCAAAGCCAAGAATAGTTATGGGTTAAATTGGGTAAACTGGCCACATGGTCAGGAAACCACAGCCGATAACTCTCCTTGGAGAAACCTTATCGCAGCAACTGTAGAACATCACATCCAAAGTAGGGGAGTGCACAGTCTTGCTGTGCCACTTGTACGTTCAACTTACATTCTTCATTGATTGCTTGACAACTGTTGCAGTGTACATAACCGTTGTCAGCTACGCATCACGCAGTGGAACATAAAATAAACAGTCATACATCAGAGAGACTTTTATGTAAAACGTTAAACAACATTTATTCATTGCAGAAATTACTACGAACAGAAAAATATAATTGTAGGGAGCAATCTTTGCTACCTCTATAGTTAGCAAGAATTGAAGAAGAGTTTTAGCTTACAATATAGTGATTACGTGATTACATTTTCAAGTGAACACATACTCATTGTTACATTTGAATTGCATAAAATTATTTCTATAGTTTAACAATACTGTGGTAAGCCTATTGTTACATTTCAAAATTACTCAAAATTATAAATTACAAATTGTAAATACCATAAATATAAATATTGACATACAGCAATAAAACCATAAAAGATTGTTTTTTACAAGAAAATATTATGTGTTGCTTAAAAAATCACTAACAATAGGCCCCATCATGCAAAAAAAAAAAAAACAATGTCATTCTATAAACATTTTATCATATATCTGCTTTAGTTTCTGCCTTGAAAAAGGCTTAGTTAAAAAGTCTGCTAAATTGCTTTGGGTTATTATTTTAATTCTACCGTATTTTTTCGAATATTGGCCGCATTCACTTTATGCCGCAGCCACAAATTTGGTGGTGGAACGAAAAAATAAGTGTTTATAGACCGCGATTCACATTAGGCTGCAAAAAAACTTAGCCTAAAAAGATCGAAATACTTCGTTTTAGCGTCCCATAGTATTTTAAATAGTAATTTTATTATTTATTAGCCATCTTCATTACTTTTTATATAACCATCTTCATTACTATATTTAATGAAACTTTTATAAATTTATTAATTAAATGTGTAAATAATTACAGTAATCTCATTTTAATGAACGAGTGCAACTCCTTATTTCTTCAGCAGCGGCCATGGTTCTATCAACGCACTCACTGCTGGGTGCTGACCAATAGCGACAGAGAGCATTCTATGACATAACATCTTCAACTAATCGTAACCGCCGAGTGCAATGAATTCAGGGCTAGCGAATCGCCGACATTAACTTTTTAACACTTAATTTTCTTAATTTATGAATGAAAAATTATGTGACTGGTTAATTACTGTTCCGAGGTGTTAGAATATTAATTTCAATGTTAGAAAAAGATTGAACAAAGACTCGTTAATTTAAAACCATCAATTCAAAGGCCATCGTGTTTTTATCTATAGCAGGGAAGTCTGATAACTTTTACTATCTATCTGCGATTTACTCTTTCAAAAAGTGTAACAAAATTTTCTTATAAAAAAAATAATGAGCAAATTTAAAAGCAAATAGGTACGATATATGAATGTATTGGCGATCAATCCAAAATCATTATACAAACGACACTACTCATCTACAGCGAAAGCGGGAGTTAAGTTGGGGGGGGGGGGAGTGGGAGTATGTCTATATTTTGTGTGTTGGGGATGAAGATATCAATTATGTAGGTCACTTTGTTTTGCTTATCTACTAGTGTAATATCTGGTCTGTTATGAGGGATAGTTTTGTCAGTGATTATAGCTCAGTCAAAATATAGTTTATGTGTGGTGTTCTCTAAGACAGTGTCGGGGATATATTTATAGTATGGAGTGTGAATGTCCCTTAGCTTGTGTATCTTAGCTAGATGTTGATGTATGATGTTGGCTACCTGGTTATATCTGTGTAAATAATCTGTCTGCGTGAGTATTTTGCAACTGGATATGACGTGTTGGATGGTTTCCTCTGCGATATGGCATTTCCTGCAAGACCCATCAGTCGAATCTTTGATACTATGTTTTCTGTAGCTTTTAGTGTTAATAACCTGGTCTTGTATGGCAATCATGGTTCCTTCAGTTTCCCCAAAGTTACTCCCTTCACTCAACCAAAAGTTCAACACTTTTTTGTTGACGTGCGGCTGGTTGAGGTCAGAACGATGTCTACCGTGGAGTTGCTTTCCGAGCCATGATTGAAGTTTAGTGCATGTTGTAGGAATGTTATGGGTGTTCTGCACGTTGTTCAGATTCAGAGGTGTGTATTTTGTATCAGCCTTGCAGACTGCTTTGTGTAATGGTGATGTGTGTTGTTTAGAGTGAAAAAATTCTCTGAATGACTGAGTCTGTTTCTGATGTAGATCTATTATGTCAATAAGACCTCTGCCTCCCTCTGAACGAGACAGGGTGAGTCTTTCAATAGCTGCGTGTGGATGGTGCTTTCTGTGCTTTGTAAGCAGTTTACATTGTTTCCTTTCAAGTCCCTCAAGATCTGTGTGTGTCCAATGCATGACTCCAAAGGAGTAGGAAAGTATTGGCGTGGCATAAGTATTGATGGCTTGATTAAATTTCTGGATTTTAAATGCGTTTTAAGTATTGTCTCTAACCGATGAAGATACTGTTTAGTGAGTGTATTCTTTATGTGTTTGTGCTCCAGAAGCTTGGCTTGCTTAAATTCTAGATATTTGTAAAATTCATCATTTTCCGTAGCAGCAATTTGATCTGGTTCATCTAATGTGAAGCCCCCTTCCCTGAGTACTCCATTTTCAATGTGAATGGTTTTGCATTTGTCCAACCCAAATTGCATGTGTATGGCTTTTGAAAAAGTTTGTGTAATGTCAAGTAATTGGTGCAATTGTGTTTGTGTGGAGGCGTAGGTTTTCATGTCGTCCATGTAGAGTAAGTGTGAAAGCGTGTAGTGACAGCTTTTATTATGTTTAATTGTGTAGCCGTAAGTTGTGCTGTTCAGTCTGTTGGAAAGTGCATTTAGTGCAAGACAAAACCATAGTGGACTCAGTGAGTCATCCTGGAATATGACCGGTTTATCTGTATTTTGTCAGTCGTGATGGTTTCACTGTTGAGTGTGAGGTGTAGTGTAGTTCTCCAATGCAGTATTGTACTTTCTAAAAATGTGATAAGTGTAGGGTTTATTTTATATAATCGTAGTGTATATAAAAGCCACGAGTGTGGGACACTATCAAAGCCCGTTTTGTAATCAATGTAGGCTGCATAGAGGTGTCGATGTTTATTTTGAGTTTGCCAGAGGACCATACTGTCTATCAGGAGTGCTCCTTACAACCCATGTGATTTCTATGGCATCCCTTTTGTTGGTTGTGTCTTCAGGCATTGTGTTTTTGCAGCTAACTTTTGTTTTAATGTGTCCATATATTCTTAATGTGTTGATTGTGCTACTCATGTCTGGTGTGAGTGTTTTAATCTTCTTAAATAACTGTCTGAGGCGTTTGTTCTGCTTTGATGAAGTGTTGTTTTTAGTGTACTGTGCAAGTCTACCTAACTGCTTGCGGATTTCGTCTATCTCAGACTCAATCCGCTTTTGCCATTTAGGTTTCTGTTGGGTGCATAATTTTTATGTGTGTTTATGGATTTGTTTTCTACCCTGTGTGGATATAACTGTAAGAGCCCCAGTGTAAATAAGTAGGTGTATGTACTCTAAAGATATATTTTCTCCAATCTACTGTGGTAAGATATCTGTGTTCATGTAAGATAAAATTTCCCCTGTTTTGCTGTTTATGTTTATTTTAGATATACAGTCAATTCTCGTTAATACGAAATCGCCGGGATCCAAGAAATTTTTTCGTATTATTCGTATTTCGTATAAACCAACAATACTAAAAGTGTTATGAAATAAGCACGGAAATAGAGTACTTTAAGTTAGAAATAATTTTTATTCATCTCTCCTAAAAAAATCTGTAATAACAGTTTGTTTTCGCGCTAAAACAATTTTTTTTTCTATATCACTATTGACTTTACAATATAATGTAAATAAGACTTCAGGAACATCCTGACTGTACAATATATAAGATTTAATTTCCTCCATCAATTCTAACATTCTCTGATTTGATGGAGCAGATTGAATTTAAATAAGATTTCTCGGGCAGAAGATTATAAAATAGGGCACTAGAGCACGCGAAATTTTCAATGTTCAGCTGGTTTGCAAACTGGTTAGCTTTTTCTTTTAGAATATCGCCGCTAATGGGAATATTAAAAAACGTTAACTTGCTTGTTTAAACCATGTTAAAAGTGCCGTTTCCATGTCTTCGTGTGCTGCTTTTCGCATTCGTTTTTTTCTCAGAGTTCCACTCGATTCAGCCTGTTGTCTTATCTTTTCCGAGTTTTTAAGTATCGTTGATAATGTTGACGGTGGAATGTCAAAGTCTTTAGCAACCTGCCCTTTTATAGCATTTGGTTTTTCCGCTGCATTCAGAATTTGTAACTTAAGATCTAATGAAAGATGCTTTCATTTCTTTTTGCTTGAAGCTGACATTGAATAAAATTCCTGACTGTAATAAAATAAGATAACTGCGTTGTAGCGATGAGAAAATTGATTTTGAAACGATGCCGATATTGCACTTGTTTAAATAAAGATTTGAGCGCCATGTGACAGGATTTCAGATCTGAATAGCTGAACCAATCAGATTTCGCGAATCAGATTTCCAGTTAGTTTGAAAGCACGTGATTCGTTAGTTTGAAAAATTCGACTAAATAAGCGATATTTTTTTTATCGAATAAAAAGTATCGACTGATTAAAAAAATCGAGTATTCATTTATTCGAATAATTCAGAAGCAATCACATATGAAATGACTTTGAAAATTATTTTTATTAACTTTACACTTCGAAATCTGAAATTTTATCATTAAAATTGTTCCTAAAAGGACTATTTTTCAATAAAATTATGAAATTTTCCTTCGTATAAACCGTATTTTAATGAAAATATGTTCGTATAAAGCAGAAAATTTTACATAGTAATTGCTTTCTCGGGGACGGGCCACAAAATGTCTTCTTATTAACCGGAATTTCGTATTAACCAGTTTCGTATTAACGAGAATTGACTGTACCTGGTCTTTGTGCGGGATCTGTTCCCATGTAAACTGTAAGGTATCTTTGTAGGGTGTCATTTAATGTTTCAATGAGTTTGGTATTCATGTTGTGTTTGGATGGATATCATGGTGAAGTTCATTGTTGGGTGTGTGTTCTACAAGTTCATTAGTGATGTCAATGTTAGTGTTTGAATCTTTGTGTTGAGTGTCGGTTTGTGTAGATGGCTCGTGTTGCTGAAAATGCTAAACCTCCTAATAAAACAGTAAAGACTTTGGAATTTAAATAAAATCTTGTAAACATTCCAAGGAGGAGCTTTAGCAGTGAAGAAGAAATACATTTATTAACAAGAAATTATTCCCCCCGAGTACAGTATCACTTTCTGAAATTAAAGAAAATTCTTCAAAAGTCCTCAGGCTTGTTAAATTTTTTTTTATTGGGGTGGGTTGATCATTTTATTCTGAATTTTGCATGTAAAAATATATATTTAGGGAAATAATATTTTATCACATATCTGGGCTAAGTCGAGCATCATAACTATATAGGAAAATAATCAGGTCTGGAAAGATGCGGTAGAAAACAATTTATTGCCTGACGCGTTTCAGCTTTACGCTATCTTCGGAGGCCGTTATGCTACAGATTATGGGGCTGGCCAAGCCACTTTTATATACACATGGTAAGGGTTAAGTGGCCAATTACAACTAAAAAATAGCAATAAAAGTTATGAATAAGAAGGTGATTGGATCCATTCGTCAATGCACAGATCTTATAGCGGATTAACGATTCCGGTCATCGAAGCGCGGACCTCCTAGAGAGCTGTAATATTACATCCGGTTGTTGGTTTCTTTCTTCTTGATAAAGTTGACGAGCAGCTGCAGGGTGTCTTCCCGTTCAAACACTGTCTGATTATTTAGTAGGGTGTTCGAGGCCAATTGTTTCTGCTTGGTAATTTCGTATTCTTCTCTTAGGACTATCTTGGACCTGTCTTTGCCAATCCAAATTACGTGCATGCATAAATCGATGTCGGTCATTCGATGTTTTTCTGTTATCAGGTGTTCTGCGTAGGTGGACACACCGTCTTTGTTGATCCACGATCGTCTGTGTTCTCTGAATCTAATGTGGAACGAACGAATCGTGGATCCGATGTATACTGCCTCGCAGTCCGGGCACGATAGCTTGTATACACCTGCTTTTTTGCGGTTGTTGGATGTCGTTGGGTTCAGTACTTTTTGATTGCTGTATTTTGTCCTATACGCTTTGCTTATGCCTTCTGATTTGAAAATTCTTGCTATGCGTTGGATGTCTGGGCATAGGTATGTCATCGTGGCATACTTCTCTTGGCTGCTGTCTTGGGGTCGTGGGGTTCTTGTCGTTCTCAAGTCTCTTCTGACCTTGTTCAAGATTATGGTGGTGAAGCGGTCAGGGAAGTCGTTGTCACGTGCCATTTTGTAGGTGGTGGCGATTTCTTCTTCCAATGATTTCTTTGAGATCGGAGATTTTTCTACAGCATCTAGAAGAACCCATTGTCAACCAAATGATGGACGACTCCTCCGTACTATTCTACAGAAGGTATGTTGATGACACCATCATCATATATGATAGCCGACTCACGAACGACGACAGTATTCTCAGTATTTTCAACAATGCACACGACACCATAACATACACCGCAGAGCAAGAAAGCAATGAAATCATTAATTTCCTCGACATCAGTGTACATCGCCTAACCAACCTGTTTGAGTTTTCCATCCATAGGAAACCATCGACTGCCGCCAACATTATCTCATTCTCGTCGAACCACCCAAACCACGATTCGTTCGTTCCACATTAGATTCAGAGAACACAGACGATCGTGGATCAACAAAGACGGTGTGTCCGCCTACGCAGAACACCTGATAACAGAAAAACATCGAATGACCGACATCGATTTATGCATGCACGTAATTTGGATTGGCAAAGACAGGTCCAAGATAATACTAAGAGAAGAATACGAAATTACCAAGCAGAAACAATTGGCCTCGAACACCCTACTAAATAATCAGACAGTGTTTGAACGGGAAGACACCCTGCAGCTGCTCGTCAACTTTTCCAAGAAGAAAGAAACCAACAACCGGATGTAATAATACAGCTCTCTAGGAGGTCCGCGCTTCGATGACCGGAATCGTTAATCCGCTATAAGATCTGTGCATTGACGAATGGATCCAATCACCTTCTTATTCATAACTTTTATTGCTTTTTTTTAGTTGTAATTGGCCACTTAACCCTTACCATGTGTTTATAAAAGTGGCTTGGCCAGCCCCATAATCTGTAGCATAACAGCCTCCGAAGATAGCGTAACGCTGAAACGCGTCAGGCAATAAAATGTTTTCTACCGCATCTTTCCAGACCTAATTATTTTCCTATATAGTTATGATGCTCGACGAAGCCCAGATATGTGATAAAATATTATTTCCCTAAATATATATTTTTACATTCAAAATTCAGAATAAAATGATCAACCCACCCCAATAAGAAAAAAATTTAACAAGCCTTATTACCTCTGAGAAGTTTTGAAGAATTTTCTTTAATTTCAGAAAGTGATACTGTACTCGGGGGGAATAATTTCTTGTTAATAAATGTATTTCTTCTTCACTGCTAAAGCTCCTCCTTGGAATGTTTACAAGATTTTATTTAAATTCCAAAGTCTTTACTGTTTTATTAGGAGGTTTAGCATTTTCAGCAACACGAGCCATCTACACAAACCGACACTCAACACAAAGATTCAAACACTAACATTGACATCACTAATGAACTTGTAGAACACACACCCAACAATGAACTTCACCATGATATCCATCCAAACACAACATGAATACCAAACTTATTGAAACATTAAATGACACCCTACAAAGATACCTTACAGTTTACATGGGAACAGATCCCACACAAAGACCAGGTATATCTAAAATAAACATAAACAGCAAAACAGGGGAAATTTTATCTTACATGAACACAGATATCTTACCACAGTAGATTGAAGAAAATATATCTTTAGAGTACATACACCTACTTATTTACACTGGGGCTCTTACAGTTATATCCACACAGGGTAGGAAACAAATCCATAAGAACACACAAAAATTATACACCCAACAGAAACCTAAATGGCAAAAGCGGATTGAGTCTGAGATTGACGAAATCCGCAAGCAGTTAGGTAGACTTACACAGAACACTAAAAGCAACACATCATCAAAGCAGAACAAACGCCTCAGACAGTTATTTAAGAAGATTAAAACACACACCAGACATAAGCAGCACAATCAACACATTACAGGATATATGAACACATTAAAACAAAAGTTAGCTGCAAAAACACGACGCCTGAAAAGATACAAAACATGCACTCAGCGCAAACAGCAGAACAAGTTATTTGCAATCAATGAGAAGACATTCTATAAGCAGTTAAACAAAGATTATATACAGACACAAAACACTGGTCTGCCAAAACAAACAGCACTCCAACATTATTGGTCGTCTCTTTGGTCTGTCTCAGTTGAACATAATAGGGAAGCTAGCTGGATCAGGGAAGAGGAGCAATTAGCATCAACACTATCAAACAAGCCTTATACTGACATAACAGCAGATGAACTCTCACAAGTCATTAAACGTACTCACAATTGGAAGGCTCCAGGTGTAGATAGGGTTCAGAACTTCTGGCATAAGTGCTTCACCTGTTTGCATCTGATCCTTGCAAAACAGATCTCCAACACTTTGCAAACACCACAGACATTGCCACATTTCCTCACACAAGGAATAACATACATAGTACCACACTTTTGTATGCTAATTTTATTATACATTTATATTAGCTTAGTTAATAATGCAATCAATAGATAGCATAATTAATTACATCTATTGTTCAAAGCAATGTATCAGAAAGACTGTTGCATGCATAATTGAAATAAGTCTTCCCCCATGTAGTATGTTCGAATTTCTCTCGTCCAGTAAAGTTGATGTTTTCTTATATTAAATGGTTGAAATTCATTATGTCTTACCTAATTCATATCTTGGAAAGTCAAGCTAACGAAGTTTCCCAATAAAAATACTGCCAACGTCTGTATTAGTAAGTCTTTCGAAAGAAAACTTTCATAATTTTTCCAACAAGGTTATGGGCTCAGTAAGCCTAACTGCATGTGTAGGCCTACGTGCTTCAACGCTGGACTTGCATTGAACCAGATGGGCGAAATATTCGGCGATCTTTTAATAGTGAAGTGTGTATTTTATTCCCAAAATTGATACTGCTTGCTTTCTTTGTTTTTACGAATTGCAAAACGATTAAAAACATGGAACTTTCATCGATGTCGGCCGGATCGAGTAGCGGATTCGCATTAGAAAAACTGTCGGTGCAAAACTATGCACATTAGAAATTTTGTATGCTGTTGGAGAAAAACAATATTTTATTTACAGCAATTTTCGACACTTGGTGTGTGTGATAGAAATACACAAAGATAAGTTTCGATTTTAAGATTAAAGTTTCGCCTCATGCTTACACGCTCATTCTCATGAATTTTCATACAAAATTCAAAATTAACTAAATTAAACTTGTATAATTTAAACTAAATATAATCTATTTTAACTTCACTCGGCAAGTGATCTTGAAAGGATCACCAGTCCCATAACTCACCAGTTATTAACCTTTAACGTTCACACAGTTTGTTTCTGCCTCTTGTTTTAGTTTTTCTAGTCCAACTCATCTGCTTCAGGGTGTTTCTTCTTCAATTGTTGCACATTCACTATACAATAACAAGGATTATCACTGAGGTCACGGATTTGGAAGGTAATCACATCAATTTTCTTAAAAATGGTGTAGGGCCCTTCATAAAGATCTTCAAAGGGATGGAATCTCTGAGGTTTTAAATACCACACCTTATCGCCCTCCTGAAAGTGATCGGAGTTTTCCTTTTATCATATTTGTCCTTAGCCTTTTGTTGTTCTAATTCGACATTACATTTAGCTTGGAAACGATTCAGGAATAGGGCATGCAACTGTTCTATACGGTCGAAATCCTCACTTGGTATAGATACCGTTAACTTGCCTGGAAGTCTCGGCTCGTACCCGTGCATTAGTTCAAAAGGACTAAATCTGGTCGAAGAGTGTTTGTTCGTGTTAATAGCAAAAGTTGCGTTGAGTACCTCCTTGGTCCAGTGTGTGCGATCTTCTACAGTTTTTCTCAAGGTTTATTTCATTCTTTGAACAACTCTCTCTATCAGGCCATTGGCTTCAGGCCAATAAGGTGGACTAGTTATATGGAGAATTCCCATTTTCTTCAATATATCTCGTCAAATGATCTACTAGAATTAACACATGTTTTGGACCTTGTCTCAATGGTATTAGTCCAAAATGATCCATGGAAATTATTTTGTTGGGGGCATTGGGTACCGTGCTCTGTTTCAATTCGCCTTCGTTCCTTTTCGTCCCTCGGTTGGCTCTTTGGCAACATTCAGAAGACGATACAAAAGTCTTGATGTCTCCATTCATATCGTTCCAGTAATAAAGACTTTTCAATATATTCAAAGTCTTCATTAAATCAGGATGTCCACTGTCATTGTGGCACAGTTTCAGTATTGTATGTTTCATAGAAGCAGGGATTACGGTGCGAGCTCGATAAGAGTCGTTGTAAACCAAAATGTCGTCTTGTAGTTCGTACAAATTCCATGAGTTTTGGTCGTTCTCTTTGATTTTTTGAATTATTGCTCGACATTCTTCGTCGTTCTTCTGTAGCTCAGCTAAAATGGGTGAAGTTGTCGTGACGATTGTCATGCAAAGCTGTTCCTTTGTCCATTCAGTTTCATGATCCTGAGGATTTTGGCAATGAGTCGGCGAAACGATTGCAGCGTCCGGGCTTGTGTCGAATGACATAATTGTAGGATTGTAATTCCAAAATCCATCTAGAAAATCTTCTGTTAACTTCGCTCAGGCGAAACAAATGACTGGCTCTAACGCTGTCAGTAAATATGGTGAATTCTTTTAGTCCATATACATAGATGTGAAATTTCTCAGTAATTGCCCAATGTATTGCCATGCATTCGAGGACATTCGTGTGTAACTTCTGATCGGATGGATTAATTGATCTGCTAGCAAAAGCAATGACGACTTCCTTGCCTTCTTGGTCTTGGATCAGAGCCGCTCCAAGGCCGTGTTGACAAGCATCTACATAAACTTTCGTAATAGCATTCTGTCTGAAATTCGCGAGACAAGGCGGATTTCGGATCTCATTCTTCAAATTCTCGACAATTTCTTGAGAGTCCTTGGTCCATGTATAATTATTACTTTTGGTGGATTCCTTTAATAATGTATACCAACGGTTTTGAATGATAGCAAAATTGGATATGAATGTTCGATAGTAGGACATAAATTGAAGAAATGAATGTGGTTCCTTGGCATTTTTTTTCCGGATAGAAACGTTCCACAGCTGACGTTCTCCTCAGATCTAACAGTCTCCTTTCTTTGCTTACGATGTATCCCAAGAAAAGAACGGATTTTCTCAGTAGTTGGCATTTGGATAATGACATCTTCAGTCCATTTAAAATTGTGCGTTTCAGAACGTCGTCGAGCGCGTTCAATGCTTTCTCCTCATCGCTGTTTCCTATTCCAACGTCATCAACGTAAAAGGCTACAATCGGGATTCCACCATAAGTTTCACTCATCACCAAACACATCGTGTATGGGGCATTACACATTCCAAAAGGCATTCTTTTAAATTCATATTTTTCGTCCCGAGTTACAAATGCTGATAAATGTTTATCACTTTCTCGTATTCGAACAGTCACAAATGCGGTTTTAATATCCATTGTGGAATCGATTGTTGCTTCGTCGGCAGTAATGGTATCAATTACTTCTTTTATAGTCATTGCTTTCTTCACTGTTTTAGAACTTAGTTCTCTATAATCGATGGCGATTCGATGGGGAGTCGAAGGGTGAAAGGGTTGATTCACGTGGACTACAGGAGATCCGTATTCACTATCACTCTTCTGAACAACCCCCTGTGGACACAAAAAAACAAAAATCATAATACTGTGGACAATGCTACTTTTAATGTAAAATTTATTTTCTATGAAGTAATTTGCATAAGGATCAGTTCACTATCGAATTATAGGTATAAGGTTTATTCTTTTACATTACTTAATAAAATGGCTTCTTTTTTATTATCGATTGTTGGAATATCGATTATCACGATGATTACTCCGCTTCTAAGAGCCTTTTAGTATTATGTTATCTAACGATTTTGTTCATTTTGTCTTTAATTTTGTTTTATTTTTATCTTATTTTTATTTTATTTTCTATGATCGGCTAGCTTATGATTATTTAATTTACCTACACATGGCAGTATGAGTCATGAACTGTGTAATTCGGACAAGTAACATTCTTTGTTAAACCCCACGGTTGAAATTTGCATTTCAATTGGTGGGGTATGTCCATAAATTTGTGAACGCGATCAGCCTCAATTGTAGTTGTATTGTTTCCCTGAAGATGTAATTATTACGAAACGCGTAGGCAATTAAAGATTCTACCCTTTGCTAATTTCAGAAGTCCTTATTTTATAATATTTACAAGCAGAGACGACCATTATGCAGATACCCCTTTTTTATCCACTCGTCAACTTGAGCTCGGGTGAGTTCTCGAATGTGAAGAGGATATCTGCAAGGTCTCTTGTTAACAGGAATGTTATCAGTCAACTGTATTGTGTTCCATCTTCGGACAGCATCCTAACCGATTCTCTCCATAGAAAAAAGCCTGAAAATTCGACTTCAAGTTGTTTCTGAAACGATTTTTTAATGGTTCCTTTGATAAACAACCTCTCTCTACTTGTTCTTCAATTTCTGCATTTAACTATTAGTCATTTATGTTCGGGTAGTTTCATTGACATAATCTTAATGAACTTGTTACCTTCTAAGTGGTCCAGTTCTGATTCGGAAATTTTCTTGTGAAAGACAACCACAAGAACTTTATTAGTTCGCTCATTTGTGCTAGGTGGCTTTTCATGTAGTGGCACCTTGAAAATTGTAACGTCTCCATTGTTGTGCACTCGGTATTCTATTGGCGCTGTTCTTCTCCAGTCGGATCCTAACAACACGTTACATGGAAGGTTTTCGACAACCAACAGTTCTTTCATGATGGTAGTTATTGGTCCTACCTTCACTTCAAGCGACACCACTTCTTTGGGTTGGAAAATGCAGTCGAGAGTTCTTATGGCAGTCGATCCTTCCCACTTTTGAATTTTTATACCGTCGGGTATCTTTGAAAGTTTTATCATCGAAACGGATGATCCTGAGTCGATGAGTATTTCTGCAGGAGTCGAGTTTACAAAACCGTCAACTACTGTGAGTTCATCCAGGGTGTCTTGGTCTTCAAGTAACAATTCACGGATTTTACATCGTTGATGCCCTGAGTAGGCCTTTTCACTACTGTGCTTGGTGCTTTGTTTGCTACACGCAATGCTTCAGCTCTCAACGTTCCTTTTGTCTTAAGAGCGGGGCACTCAAAGGATAAATGGCCTCTATCATTACAATTAAAGCTTTTTTACGGCTTCTTTCTTACCCATAACTTTTCTAAACAATGGAGCTTTCTGAGTTGATAGGTCGTTTGAAGTGCACTCACTCAATTTTCCGCCTGACGGTGACGCAGGTTTATTCTTGAAAAATTTTACTTTGTTCTTATCTTTTTCTTTGATCAATTCGAGGGTATCATACGGTTCTTCATCCTTAGCATTTTCTACCAACTGTTGAATTGTCTTGGAAGTCGTTTTAAGAATTCGCTGTCGTTGTTTCATAACAGAGTAAATAAAAATGGTCTATGAGGATTTTTACATACCAAACCACAGATGTTTAAATCATTGATTGAAATAGAAAAGAGATCCAGGCTCTAGAATTTTCTTTCCTATTTGCATCAGTTCCTACTTTAAGAAAATTTGCATTGTTCCTACTTAAAGCAACGAACAACACATTGTGCATTGCATTCACGCTTAAAATTAAAAACTTAAAATTCCGATTCATTATCGCATTTATCATTCCGATTCATTATCAAAAGGTGAAGAAGTTAGTCGGGACAAACTGCCACTACTTCAGATCGTGGCAGTTTTGAAGTTGCC
>JAHWFO010049333.1:1355415-1367689 GCA_023313115.1 Rhysida immarginata
GTGTGTGTGTGTGTGTGTGTGTGTGTGTGTGTGTGTGTGTGTGTGTGGACTGGTAAAAGGGGTACACAAGCAGACTTGTGGGTGGTAGTTAGGTTAGTTTTTGTTATTTCAATTGTGGAACATGGAAGCCCAGGGTGAGGCGGTAGTCGTTCATGAAGGGTGCATGGAGCACTTCGTACGCGTGGAGGCACTGATTCAAAATTTAGCTGAATTGGTGTCCAAAATGCTTCTGGCAAGGGGCCAGGTACGTGAAGTAAATGTGAGTGGGGTTGGGACAGATAACAGGCTAACTTCCCAAATGTGGGGGAGGCAGGCTCTGAACGATCTATGGAGGCTGACTTCGAATGGGTTACTTGTACCTGGGAGGGGAGCCAACAATATGCGGTAGAAGGGGCCATTTAGGGTTCAATCGTCAGATGGGACAGGTTGGGTAAGGATAGAGAGCCTTCGTTTTGGCGACACGAAGTGGGTAAGGGCAGAACAAATTTGGAGGCCCTGGCAAAGTAGAGGTTATAAACATAGAAGTGGGATGCAGGAAGGGAAGGTAGCGTGTGATCAACCATACATGGCTGATGATAGGGTAAAGTATGTTCCAGGTGAGGGCCCATGGCAGGCTCAACCTGCAAGCGAGGGCTGGAAGGTGGTCATTCCGGAATGACGACGGAAGGATTGCATCAGGAGGACAATGACGAATTGTATGCTCTATTTACGTGCCCTTTGGCAGCGCATATGAACGGATGCGTGCCAGGAAGCTCAAGCATGATGGGAGCTGCAGATCCCAATGCAGAAGCCGCACCGGATGCAAACCAGCAAATTTCACTGATGGTGGCATCTCATGAGGAGGTCTCTGGTTGCCTGGAACCTGGGAGCATGACTATTCCTGATGAAATTATTTTGACTGACAGAAGTAGCTATGGAAATGTGATTTATGGGGACATATTAAATGAGGGAGTAAATATGGAAATTGGATGTGTGGGTTCATGAGAGCAAGGGGCAGCACAACTGCCGCGAATGTTGCTCGACCCGCAGGAGATAATCATATCCCATGAGGCAGGAGTGGACACCAAGGGAGCTTTAGGTCGGCCAGTGGCCAACTCCTGGGAGGATCTACCCCTGGAGGAGGAAGTGAAAAGGGATGACTTGGAGGTGGTCCTCCCTAATGAAGTCATAGTGACCCAGATGGGGGAGGGATCAGAGGTTGAACATGCAAAACTGCGAGCGCTTAGCATGGATGGTGGCACGTTTTCCCCGCCTTTGTCAGAAGAAGAGCACCATTCTGAGCCAGTGCAGGGCGTAATCTGTGATCAAAGTAAGGGGCATTTAGGTAGCCCGACTAGAAAAGGACAAAGGAGTCCTGCAGTGAAGAATGGAATGGTGGTTCATCACTCCAAGCTGAAGTGTACTGTGCTGGCGTTGGAGGGTGTTGTGGCAAGGACTGCTTCGGACGACGAGGTGAAACAGAAGGAGTACGTAGTGCATAAGGAGTGCGGGAATGGCGGCGTGAAGCCAGAGGGCATTGGTGAATGTACGCCGGTAAGGAAAAAGAGAACACGGGGTGGGGCTAAACATCAAGCGAAGAATAAGCATGAGGAAGGTGTAGTAGTAAGGACGATAGATGGCGTCCAGAAATTAGGGTCCCGGTTAGGAATGAGAGATGTGAAGGAAGCGTGCGGAACAGGACTTCAGCCGTGTGAACGGGCAGCGGCGGTGGCATTGGCCCGGAAGTTCGCTAACGGTTAGATTTGGGATGGGGGAACTCCTCTTGTGGTACGAGAACAGTTCTTAGTGGAGTTCTGATTTTTGTGGCATATAAAAGGAGAATGAGTTTTGGTAAAGATAGGGTTAAGGGCCGGTTAGTAGTTAGTTAATATTAGTTTAGAAGTTAATTTGGATGTTAAGTTTTTGTCTAGTAGGTATGTGGAAAACTGTTAATAAAGACTTTGTTGACAGAGAGTAAGTCTGAATGAATTAACGGGAAAAGGGTTATTAAGTAAGGTAAGCTGAAATTGGGTAAAGGGATAGTAGTAGGCTGTTATTAGATGATTGGGTGTGGTCAGTGGAGAAATAAGTTTTGATCAGTGGATTTATGTTTGTTCGGTTTTGGGTAATTTGGTTGGGTGACTTATTAAAATTATTTTGGGATCGAGTTGAGCGAAATATAAAGAAGGTGTTGCGAGACTATGTAATTAGTCGTGCCGCAGGGGAGGGCATAGTTGTTTGTTTTGTTGTCATACAGGTTATTGAGACTTAGAATGATAGTGTCGTTGGATGAATGTATATTTGGGCCTAGTTTGATAATAATATTAGTGTGTCTCGTGGAATTCGAGTGTGCATGTAAAGTTTATTTGATGTTTGTTTGTTCAAGTATGAATATGTTGGTACGTGTTGAGTAGTTACGTATGGGAGATATTGTTGATTTTGGTCTTAAGTAATACTCGAACATAACCCTTGATCAGGTATGTTCGAGGCCTTTCGTCCGGTGCATGTGACGTTTTAGTTAGTGTAAGTCACGTGGGTTCAGCGAAAGGGGGGGGCGCCGCCGGGAGAAGGTTGATTAATATTTACATGCTTCGTTATTGCTGAGTTTATTGATTTAGCTTTTCAAGGTATATTTTATGATGCGGGTGAATGTGTGCATGATAAGGTATTTGTTGTTTGGGTGGTGGTAAATGCGTATGAAATAGTTTGTTGTCAAGAATCTTTGTTGGAAACTTTGTGAGCGATCATAATTGTAGAAGCTCTGTTGAAGCTGCGATTGTTGGAAGTTTTTCCAAGAAGATCGGCTCAGCTTCCACAGAGGATCGTTGCAATCGTTTTCTGAAAATTAAGATAAGTCACTCGCATGTTTTGATCGTTTGTTAAGATTATTATTATTATTTTTTTTTTTTTTTTTGGTAAAAATATTTCCTTGAGCGGTACGGACATACCTGGACTGTATTCCTCCTCTTTCGGACATGTTCGAATACGAGGCCAGGGAGTATGATATTTTGTATTGTAAATAAGTTTCAATGATGTGCTTTATATTTTCTATTATGATTTCTTGTTTTTGCTAATGCTTTACGTGTCTTGTGGCTGATGTCGAAGCTGAGCCATTAAGGTGTCTAGTACGAGATGCATTGGTTGTTGGGTTCACTAATGTCAGATGTGGGCAGGCGTGACATTTAAACGCATAAAACACTCCGACGGAATTTCGTAGCTCGCCAGTGGCTGCTGTGTTTGAAGCTCCCGTGTCTACTAAGAGGGGTTTCTGTACCTCCCCCCTGGCGGCTCTATAAAGGCGGTGCGCTACGCTGATGTGCGTTCAAAGCAATACTTGTACGGCGGCACGGGGCTTTTCAGTTGTTGCTGTGGTTGAGTACATATCTTTGCTCTCAGGATAAACTAGAGAGTCCCCTCTCTGCAGACCCGAATACCGTTCTCGAACGGGAGTGCCAGTATTTCGTTTAAGCAAGAGCACCGCTCTGAATTAATTTTAAGACTGAATTATAATTTGAGTATAGTAGTCCCGCATTATTATTACATGTTAAAAGCCTGTTAATAAATAGTGGTTTGGAATATGGTGGTGATGCGTGAGAATAGAAATAAAATTGATTTGCGTCTGAGAATATCCCAGTGCCAGGTGGTCCGTCAATAGTTTGGTCCCGAACCCTTAGCACATCTCACCCCAACGCGTATTGTTTGTTCTGCGCATACTACACTATCACTTATTGTGGGGGTGGGGGACGCTACAAAATCACCATACACGATGTACAGTACCTTCAAATGATTATCATATCGATTTAATGTCATTTTTGGGTTTTTGGGCATCTCTAAACGTTGAGGTTTATTCGATCGACAGTCTTTCTCATGTTCTTCTAACCTTGCTTTTCCGTGATACATAAACAAACAGTAGCGATAAACATCGCGTTCTTTTCACCCACCCTGACTAATCGACGAAAATTCACAATGGCGCAATAATGACTGTTTTCAAACAACAATAAATTAACTTCCGGTTTGCATTTTGTTTTTGATATGTATAAAGAAAAAACTGTTTTTTCTTTCATAAGCGTACATGTTTACAGAGAGATCGTTTTGTTTTTTAAATTTTGGAATGTATGTAATCGTGCTGTTTTGCTTCGGGGTGCAATGCAGCCAAGACAGAATATGTAAAACAGGAATTGTTGATTGTTTCCACATTCAGCAATGCTCTCTTATTTTTTAATAATTTGTCGAGCTTAAATTTACAGCCACCAGACAATGGGCGATATTTACCAAAATGCACATCTCCGACGAGGTTACTAATACCACTACCACCATCATTGATCAAATATTTGTCCCTCAATCCTGGGCAGTTATTAGTCAACATCTAGCTATTTTACCTAAATGTGACCACCGCACTATAACGGCTTCCCTGAAAACAACAATTATTCAGCCATCTACTACGATCATAAATAGTCCAAACCTACCTCAAATAAAGTACAGATATGATCAAATTAACTGGTTGACATTTAAACAAGCTCTCCAAGAATATGATTGGTCCTTATACCTAAATGCCAAGGACGTTAACAGGAAATTGGATATACTAACCAAAGCAATGACAAAATTACTCATCAATGCGGATATGACGGTTCAATCTATGGGAAGCCAATTAAACCAACTCCTTGGTGGACGGACAATATATTAGAACTGCTAAAACAGAGAAAACTAAGATATAAGCAATTTATAACGTCAAAAAATCCGAATGACCTAATAGACCTCAAACAATATAATAAACGGTATAAACAAGAAATTCGTAAGGCTAAACGACTATACCTTACAACCACGAATAACCAATTTAATTTATGGAAATTTGTGAATAAAGGCCGCAAAAAGAACACACAAGATTAAAAACCGAATTGATAAATGATTACCTTAAATGGATTGACGACTCATTAAATACAAAGGCTACTTATACGGTTGACATGGAAGATGAACTCAAACAAGTTGACTTTCAATTGCTGATCAACTTACCACAGGAGATATGGTGGACAATGAAGACCATAAGACTAAAATTCACCCAAATGATAATATCTTTAATCAGAAAGTTTTGAAAAATTGGGGCCATTATGGCAATTGCCTTCTGGCTGATCTTATATTGGCGATATGGAACACAGAGAACTTTCCACAAACTCTAAAAACAGCCCTATAACAGCCAGTGTTTAAAAGTGGTAATGAACAAGATCTTAAAAAATACCGCCCTATTTCCGTCCTACCGTCAATCTATAAGATCATTTAAAGGATTTTATTTAAACAAATGACTTCCTACCTGTGGGCTCAACTTCCCAATTTGCAATTTGGAGGTAGGCCAAATACATCTTCGTAAGAGCCAGTTTTATCAATATTAATGGAAGCTACGAAAGCTATGGATAAAAATCACACATATGTAATTGTCATGGTTGATATAGCGAAAGCATTTAATACTGTGTCACGAGGGCAACTCTTTAAACAATTGGAAGCTTATGGCATCTCGGGGCGGACCTTAGCCCTATTACGGGATTTATTCACAAACCGTTTAAATGGTATAAAATACAAACAAAATACTTTACAGTCCATCAACTCGTGGAATACCTCAAGGATCAGGGATAAGCAACATCCTTTTCGCTACTATCCTGGCCCCTGTCTCTACCTTACCGCTTCTATTTAACCTAAAAGCATTCGTCGACGACATCATATTGACCAAAACTTACATGAGCGGCTTAGAACATCAAATTGAACAAGATATTAAGCAAGATATTGACCTATTACAACGCTGGTTTCAACTAAGAGGCATGACGATAAATGAGGATAAAACGACCTCTTTAGTTATATCGAAGAAGTTTACCCACCTAAAGAAAAAAAAAAAACTCAAAAAATTTTGGGTATTATATTCGATAACCAATTAAAGTTTACGGCCCATATGGAACTTCTAATTTGTCAACTCACTAAATTAAGTTACTTGGTAAAGTCTCTACGATGAACACTGACCAGAAATGAAATCAAAAATCATACCAAAGATAACAGATGGCTTACCTACTTGAGCCCTAGAAAACAACTTTTCCTTACGAAAGATAAAAGTGGCCTATAACAGAATATTAAGAGCAGGATTAAACATAAGCAGATTCCAATCCATCACACAGATCTGCAACGAAATAAAACTCTTTACTTTTCAATCAATTTTAAATATGACCAAACTTAAAGAACTGGTCAAAGCAATGACGCAAGACTCACATCTGGCGCACTTCATAAAAGGATGATTAAACCTCACAAGGGATTGTAGGGTATCTAAACAACTTTTACTTCAGCCTCCCACAGTTAGTTCTAATTTTTCTGACAAATACTTCCCATGGAATTGCATTAAAATATGGAACGACATGCCATTGATTCAACGACAAAGCATTTTTAATTGTAACATAGATAAATGTGGCAACCATACCTATCACATACGGATGATTTTAACGAATTAAATACTTAACAGCCAAAAACTGAACAACTAACTGTTTTTGTCTTCCTTGGGACGCACAATAATTTAATAATAATCTCATTTATCAATGGACGAGATAGTCCATCCAGATCCATTTTTTTGATAAGTTTCGAATTTGTTCACCAAATTTTCTATCACATCGTTAATAGTCGATGAAATTTCTGTTCGTAATAAAACCAATCTTGTTTCCGAACAAGTATAATGGCATTGATTCAAATGTTTCATCAAATTGTTTTTTCTCTAATGTTACCGTAAAACAAATCAAAAACTTAACTTGATCGAGATGCATGATCACAGTAGTTTCAAAAATGTTTTCTAAACTTTTTCTTATTTCTTGAAAATACGTGTAAATATCAGTCGTTTCGTGCTTATACGTACGAGAATAACGTTGAAAAAAAAAAATTCCTATGAGCTGTCACATGATGTTGGAAAGAAGGAGTGTCATTATCTGTTGAACCGGTTGACGTTGTACCTTCAGAGGGGAGAGGAGAGGAGGGGGCACTTGGTGATGTGCTTTGGAGAACTTGTCTCAAGGTCGATGGCTCATTGTCGTGGATAATGTCTTTCGAGGGGGATGATGATGCAATCTGAGAAGGGAGAAGCGAGGTCGAGCTTGAACTCAGGTGCTCATTATTGACCTGCGGTAAAACTGGGCATGATGACAAAGAGTCATGGAGAGTAGAGCTTGAGCGACTTTGATGAACAGCTGCATCGTGCGTGCAATTCCCTCTTGATACAGTACGATTGCATGCAACTTAAACAAGTGAATTTTAACGAAATTCCATTTTGCACACCATGTTTTTTCCTGCGGTGGCTCATTAAATTTCTTTTGTAGTTATACACTTGTCCACATATGTCACATTTAAACATTTTTTGACCTGTGTGTGGAAAAAAAAAAAAATACAAAATTTATCATCCAATTTTTTATTAATTTTCTTTCCTATTTTTCTTCATTAATTCGAACAGCTGAAGTAGGCGTACCATTAAAACCCTCACTGATCATCTAATGATTTAATTTTTTATTAATAATGTATTTTTTCTTTTTCAACCTAATGACATTTATTTATTATTAATAATTTTCATTTTATTCTATTTTGTCCTCCCTGATGTGCAAAAGAAAAAAAAAAAAAAAAAAAAAAAATCAACACACATTTTGTTTTTCTTAAATATTTTACTTTTTTATTCACGTAAAGATATACATATACATCTGGATTAGGGAATGATTTCAGCTCCTTCACAATACATTTAGGTGACAATCCGTGACATCTTTTTAATATGTAATAAACACAATAATGTCCACATATGGTGCACGTGCAACTCTGCAATCGTTCGTTATTATACCAAAATCATATCTCAGAGTTCGATAAATAATTCAAAATGGAGAGTTTGTCTGGCATAAGTCCGTAGCTGTCAAAATATTCTCCACAGCTTCCAAGCACAACTCAATGACTGCCTTCGAGATGACACTCGTCCAAAATAACCACCATAAACTCGCCTTTCTATCGAGGTGCGCGAGGTACATCAGTGGATACACTCCCGCAAATTGCTTGCAACGTGGTTTCAATATTGCATATATTTGTTGAGCATCCATTCTTTTTTTAATTTTCGCAAATCACATTTGGTTCTTTATCGATTTGAAAAAAAGGGATCCATTTCGCTGTAAATCATTACGTTAATGTTTAGTGGTAGCTTTTCAGCAAAGCGCATATCTATTCATAGGACACCATGTCTAATTAACGATATGTGGGAGTCATCATCGCCGCATCCGTCTGGTGTTAAATCGTAGCAGAAGAGAGTATCGCCAGTAAAACCCCAGCGTTTATAACTGATCATGTTTCCATTATTATGATACAGCATGCTCAAGCCGGCAAAAGTATTCAAATAAGCTAAAGCATAATTTTTATTTTTGAAGTCCATTTCCAACGGTTTTCCATCAATTATTTCTCCATCGATCGAAATGGATAAAGAAGAGGGATTAAAGTTTTCAAAATGCATGGGATTGTCTTTATAAGATCCTTTAAATGCATCGTGTTTTATGAGTCCGGTCACGATTTGTGAAGGAATTTGTCCTTGGAAAACGTTAGCGATATGAGTAGAAGTTGTCCTTGAATTACTGTGTTAGTAACTTTATATAATATTCTATAAGTTTATATTTATTTCGTACAAAAAGAAAATAAGAGAAAGAATATAATAATAATATTTATTGAAAATTAATATATTGTAATTTTTAAATTATATCTCATGAATGTTTTAAACTAAATAATAATTAATTACATTTACTTATGTTAACAATGAGTAAGTGTTCACGAGAATAATTAATCACGTGAACACATTGTTGTAGATAGAATGATACAGAAGCGAAAAAGACTTCATTCACGATGGAAGTGACAATATGTAATTCCAGTATATTATATGATAAAATTTTGTAATCCATATATTTACATTAAACTTTTATATAAAACTTCAAATAGAAATCTCCTATCTATTCATTTATAAAAGTCATGCAGAACCAGAAGTAAATTACCACGTCGTAAGCAATTGATGCCGACATAGGCCTAACCACGAGAACATGTTCGTTTTTCAACCTTCCCAGTAGGCTTACCCGTTGCAATAAAGTTCCTGATTCAATAGATTTTTGAACCATCGCTCTGCGGACAGCAACATACTGTACGGACATTTACATCGGTCTTCTTCTATGGAAACTTTGCAGTTGCCGTTTCTAAGGCACGGGAATGAGCGAGTAATATGGTTGGTGATGGCTTTACTTTCTTAACGTATAACAATATATCTTCAAAAACGATTACGGGCTTTAGTGGATTCGCTCGATCACCTTCCAATCGTTTTATGTCGATTGCAAATTCGGGTTTATGAGGAATCAATATAAATTTGCACGACACGTTGTTCAAAATGAGTTTATTTTGTAAGTCGGGGGTCAACATGAATTCTTCCAACGAGATCGAGACTCGCACTCTCTGCAGAAGCTTGCTATCCGTCGTCTTTTGCCAACCATAGCGATCCAGTTAACATTGAACGTTTTCACATCAAACCCATAGTACATAAGCGTCTGAATGTAACTCTTATAGGAATAATCGTTGCCGGTACTAACATGTTTACCATTAACCTTTTCCCAGCCAGCTATTTTCTTGAGACAATGATTTTCTTACAGGGGGATAGAAAATATTTTTAAAAAAATTCAATAACTGATATACTGCTTTAAAATTTTATATTTGTGATCTTGAATATATTCGCTTTTGATTAGTAATTTTTTGATCGATTAAAAGTAATGGATTTTTTTTAAACAATACATTAAAATGTATAACAATATTTTCTATTTGAAATACTTGGTTTTAAACCTTTTTTAAAAAATTACAAATGTAATAATTTCGAATTTGAAAATAGACAAAATTTAGGGAGAAATCTTTTCTAAATAATGCGAAAAAAAATTTTTTAATATCTGTATTTTTTTTTTTTTTAATGTGACGTGCCAGTGTACTGGTAGCCACTTGTTGTCCGAGAGAAGAGAGAATGAAGGGGGAAATATCTTTGGAATTTATTTGCGTATTTACGTATTAGTGTTAGGTAGCCAAGAAATCCGCTATATGGTTTGTAGCTGTTGCTATAAGTGTTGTTTTGTCGTTATGTTAAGGATATAGGTGCGTCAAGTAATTGGTTGTTTTAGTCATTTGTTGTTAGCGTGTGAGCGATCATAATTAATCCTCTGTTGGAAGCTGCGTTTGTTAGGAGTTTATCCGAGAAAATTGCCTCAGCTTCCAACGGAGGATTGTTGCGATCGTGTTCAGAGAAGTATTTTTACGTCACGGTTTTGTTGAATGTTGTATTTTTTTTTATTCTTTTTTTTCTCTCTCTATATAAAAAATTCTGGCCGGGAGTGGTATAGTTGTGTTTTTCTGCTCAGGTCGATTTCCCTTGACTATATCGTTCGAAACTGAAGATATGGAGAGGGAACATCTATTATTTAGCTTATAAACATTTTATTTGTAATATGTCTAATGTAATTATGTTGTTTATTATTCTGTGCTGGAAACCGAACCTGGATACATGATGAATTGTCGTATGAGTACTGGACCTAAGTTGTTTAAATGGAAGTCCAGGCAATGACGCTGCCATGATGTCGACAAATATGATAACGATGATGGAAATAGCAGTTCATTCGTCATTGGAGTCGGTAATGCTGATGTTTTGAAGATTATTGGTGAATGTTTTGACTATTATTATAACAACGTGCGGAGAATTAAACGAACACTTGGAAACGTCTAGTTCTAGCGTGCCGACGGTCCTCCCGCCGAGAGCAATCGCCACGAACATTCTAAGTGTCGTCACTGCACCCACACGCTGTTTATAGCGTAGCTCTCAAAAGAACCTAGAACTGTCAGCTATTTCCGCGACTTTTTAAGCATGCTGTTTACTCTGCTTATAGTTATAATTATAAACTGTTAAGTCAGGGTATTAAGCACTTACTTCAAAAATATGTATCGGTCACGCTGTACGCAGGTAACTCAGTCAGAGGGGAGTATTGCCCAAGTTCGTTACATCAGTAGATTCTATGTTAAAAAAATAAATCACTGAAAACGGTGACGGAATTTTCGACTTGCCAGTGGCCTCTAAGGCGGGTTCTCCCGCGCTGACCAAGAGGGGTCTCTGCACCTCTCCCCTAATTGCCCTAGCAAAGGAGGTGCGCTATGCCGACGTGCGTTAATGAAGTAGGAATACTTATGCGGGAGCGTGCGGAGTTTCCTGACAAATGTGGCTAGGAGTTTTATACTCCCTCAGTAATGACGCTGGGACCTCCAAGTATGTAGACATCGATTTATTTCTGAACCAGAGTTCCGGTAAAGCTTTAGTTTGTAAGTCGGATCTGCCACTCTGAATAATGTCAATGTTCTCTTGTTGTATTTTGATATTTTAAGGGGCCCCTCTACTTAATATGATAAGCGTGTCAAAAGTTAATATGTATAATGTTGATAGATTTTTAAGTCTAAATGGAAATAAAGAGTTATAGTGCAATGAATATCACGTTGTCAAGGAGCATTTCGTAGTAATTGGTCTCGAACTCTTAGCACCCCTTACCCAACGCCATACCTCGTGTTCGAGTTTGACGGAACCATATCGATTGTGGGGGTGGGGGACGCTACATTAATGATTTTTTATATAACTGAATGTGCAATTTTTTTTTTTTTTTTTCCCCGAAGATATAAGTAATTTGTTGTTAAGTAGATCACACCTGCATGACAATAGCTAGAAAATCACATAATAGGATTTTAATCTCTTTCTTTGATAAAACAATGACGTGGCCTTATCTAACTTCCTTATATTCTGATAAGGGAACAATCTCTAATGACGTCATCAAGAAACGATCTCAATAGCAATGGTTTTAATTTTTGTGAAATAACTTATTAATAAAATGTAATTTACAAAAAAAAAAATTACCGTAATTTATGGTAATAACGCCGCAGCGATAGTTAGGCCGCACCGATAAAAACGTATCATTTTAGAGAAAAAAAACGGTAGTTAGGCCGCAACCCCCTCCCCCTTTTAATAATCAAACGAAATTAGCGCATAATATACATTACAGTACCTTAATTTTCCTGTATATACAATGTACAGTTCATTATTTATTACATTTATTCGCTTTTCATTTGAATTCCCCACTGCCCGTCGCTATTTTAACAAATCGAAACAAAGTTGTACTTCATGGATTGAGAAGGTACATTCATATTTTTTTTTGGCTCCGGAAATTCAAATGAAAAGTTGCATAATGAACTTCAGACGAAATTA
>JAHWFO010049333.1:1368089-1386667 GCA_023313115.1 Rhysida immarginata
TCGATTTGTTAAAATGGCGACGGGCAGTGGGGAATTCAAATGAAAAGCGAATAAATGTAATAAATAATGAACTGTACATTGTATATAGAGGAAAATTAAGGTACTGTAATGTATATTATGCACTAATTTCGTTTGATTTTCATCAGGACGGAATGCAACTGCATCACTTCAAAGCAGTATCAGTTTTCTGAAATCGTTGTTGTCATGCTGTTTGGAAAAAAAACGGTAGTTAGGCCACACAGGCATTTTTTACAACTTTTTTATTAGATAAGCCGCGGCGTTACTACCGTAAATTACGGTAAAACAGAAATAAAATTAATCATTTTAATATAATTCAATCATTAAATGGTTCAATTGTGCCCTGGAATTTTTTTAATAAATTCGTAATTTCAGATGTTGCTAAGGTTCTCCATACAAGATACACAAGCCTTCTAAAATTTCAAATATTATTGATTATTAATAAATTTGGGGTATATAATTTATTAGCAATTAATTCAACAAATTTCAAGAATTCAACAAATGCAGTTTGGAGATTTTATCGATAATAGAAAATTTCTTATAAGCATTTTTTATAGTCATGATTTCACCCCCCCCCCCCCCCCTCCTTTGACAACACATGTGGAAAATCATTTTTTTATTATATTTTCTCATTTAATTTTAAAATTTGAAGGGATATACTAATAATAAAGTGCATCTGAAAAAAAAAAAAATGAGCAATTTATGTGCAATAGAATTTCAGCTATATGCATTTAAATTTTGTAATGTGTTATATGGACCTGACATAGCTACAGATGGCCTGATTAGAAATTGATCTGCTTGAATAGCATTTGCAGCAACAACTTTCCTGGTACAGTAAAATCTTGTTGTAACGAACTTCAAGGGACCATGGAAATTGGTTCGTTATTATGAAAATCAATTATTTCTTGAAATAGTCATGAATTTTCGTCTGCTTCGTTGCTCTTAACGTTTCTGAGGCAATGAAGTCGCCTATTTCATTTAATATATAATGAACTATACATTGTAAATACAGGGTAATTAAAGTTCTGTGTTGTATATTATATGCTAATTTCATTTGAAGTTCATTGTGCGACTTTTCGTTTGAATTTACCGTCACAAAAAAAAAAAAAAAAAAATACGAATGTAACTTCTCAATCCATGAAGGGCAACTTCAACATTACTTCGATGTCATAAAGTGGTGACAGGAAATTCAAACGAAAAGTGAATAAATGTAATAAATAATGAACTGTACATTGTATATACATGAAAATTAAGGTACTGCAATGTATATTATGTGCTAATTTAGTTTGATTTTCATCAGGACGGAATGCAACTGCATCACATCAAAGCAGTATCAGTTTTCTGAAATCATACACTTGCTCCATCACAATGATTAGCAATTAACCCGTTTTAATCGTTCTAACTACAAGTTTCCATATCCACAAGGAGCTCTCTTTCAGCCACTGGAGTGAATTGTTTCTGAATAGTACAGGGCGATTCAAAAGTTATTGTGCGGTGGCTGGTCGGAGGTGGCATCCAATCACAATAGATGCTGGAAATGCCCGCCACCAGCCTCATTACATCAGTTAGCATGCACTTGCATGTTGTGAAACACTGCTCAATACGGCTGGTGAAATTTGCTGACCTTCAGTGGTGATTTCCTCCTTCAGCTCAGGCAAAGTGTGCAGATTGCTTGCATACACTTTACCTTTCAAGGCACCCCAAAGGAAGAAATTGAGAGGTATGAGGTTCGGCAAACGTGCAGGCCAAATGCCACCAGAGATGATTCAATCAGCAAAGACTATAGCCCACTGTGGACTACTGCTCATTAGCTTTTGAATCACCCTGTATACTGAAAATTTAGAGGTTATTTGGAATTTATGAATTATCCTATTATTAGCTTCTGACCTCAAGGTCACTTGTTAATGGCAACGGAAAGACCAGAAGTAAAGTAACACATTTAAGATAAACAAATACAACAAATACAAACGAAGCTTCTTATTTTGGCTTGGTAGTGCCACTAAGGCAAGGACATCTCCCATGCAGCAATGAAGGGGTAGCTAACGGGAAAAGCAGTCTCGCACAGGATATCCGGCATAGTTTCATTTTGCTATAAATTTTATTCGCACATGCATGTAGAATTGTAAATATATATCATGGGAAAAAATTATTGATGATGATGGTTAATTGGCCAAACGGTTAGCTAAGGGACAGAAAATTGAGGTTCTACTGTATGGTAAAAAAATACATAATTCTGATAAATCTTTTTTTGGTAAATTTACAATAAGAGCATTTAACTTAATGGTCAAATTACCCCAACATAAATTTCCATATGAAAAAAAAAATAAGGATAAATAAAAGCATAATGTATTAATCTACACACATGAAATGAGATCTTTTTTCTACATCTAGCTAATGCTCCATTAAATGGAGAAAGTTTCTGTTTAGACCCATTCAAATTAACTTGAAACCATAAACCTACCATGTGTGTTTTAATCTTACAAGGGGACATTACGACCTCGGAATTTTAGTTTATTACGAGACTTCGTATAGTTGTAGTGTACCTTTAGGATGTTAATATACTTAAATATTAAGGCGCACTGATCAGCCAATTTTGAAAAAAAGACGGTTTAAAGTTTCGAGCACCATATATAAGGGAAAGTTTTCCTCTTTGATTGTATGTGATCCGATAGCTCAGACGGCAGTGGTTGCTACTCACAAATCAAATTATTAGTGTGAGGTGGCAGGTTCGAATCCCAGTTGTAACAATTTTTTCTTCTTTACCAAAATAATTATTCAATATATTTACAAATTTATTTGTGAAACCAACTTTTTTCACAAAATTTTCCTTTTCTCAATATTATACTTATTTTTATTGTTACAAGTGTCTACGGAGTAATAAAGTATTTTCTGCAAAATATTTTGTATAGAATCAACATTTTAAAAGCAATAACTATTTTATTTTTTATTTTATTAAAAAAAATTATTTCAAGGCTACCATATTTATCATATGGCAGAGCGCAGAGAGGCACGTGAGAAGAGGTTTGGAATGTTCTAGATCTTTCTCGCGCCACAGGTTCTCGTCAAGTATGAGCGGAGGTTTGCCAAGCTGTTACAAAAAAATGCCGTTTTTAATTGTGAAACAATAATGGTTTTTTAATCATAAAACAGTTAATAAAAACATTTTTCTGTGAAAATGGAGAGCGGAGAATTTGCTGGCTCTTCGGGGATTGAAGAGAAAATTGACGAATATATGAACAGCAAAGTTTCGAAATTGCGATTGAAGGATGCAGTAGTATATTTGAAGTATTGCTCCATGAAAATAATATGATTGCACCAGAATCCTCAACTATAATTTCTCACGAAGCTATGATGATGGGACAGCAACTCTATGAACTTACATTAGAAATGCTGGATGAAAAAATATTTGTAAATGAAGAGGCATTGATTCATGTGAATGAAGATTGTGAACCAGTATCTTGTCAAGAAATTGAAAATCTTTCATCGGACGATTATGAACCAGAAGAGGAAAAACAGCAGAGAAATAGAGTACGTTCCTTTGAACTATAAAATAAAGGTTATTAATATTGTCAAAGCACATCCTACGTGGACCTTGCAAACTTTGAAAAAGAAAGGATGTCGACGTTTGAAAAAGATGGAATATTTATTATCCCAGTGGGAAAAAGAAGTAAAAAAAAGGCGGAAATACGTTTGATAAATATTCAATTATTGATTCCTGGACTTATGACAGTTTTGTTGAAGCTAGGAAAAAAAAGTTGGTTGTCACAAATAAATTTGTAAATATAATATATTGGATAATTATTTGGGTAAAGAAAAAAAAAGTTGTTACAACTGGGATTCGAACCTGCCACCTCACACTAATAATTTGATTTGTGGGTAGCAACCACGCTGCCATCTGAGCTATCAGATCACTTACAATCAAAGAGGAAAACTTTCCCTTATACGAGGTCTGTTCAAAAAATACGTAACTGTTTGAATTGCGCGGGCCCTGTTGGTCCCAATCAAAATCGCTTGGTGTCGCCATCTTCTGACAGATCCGCTGATTACAAGGCAGTTTTTTGATTGCAAATATCAGTATTGGTTGATTAGCTACGCGGTTGTTTGTGAAGTGTGTTTTTTTTCGTTTGGCGGATTTTTAGAATGAGTGACTTGAACGAGCAAAGAGTTGCTGTGAAATTTTGTGTTAAACTCGGAAAAACTGCCACTGGACGAGTGGAAAAGGCCAGAAATGTGGACGAGAGGTGACTGGTTGTTTCATCACGACAACGCTCCAGCCCATTCAGCCCTCAGAACTCGAGAGTTTTTGGCCAAACACTCGATCACTGTTCTTCCTCACCCACCCTACTCACCTGACCTCGCTCCTTGTGACTTCTTCTTGTTTCCCAAACTCAAAAGACCTTTGAAAGGAAGGAGATTTGAGACGATTCCCGACATAAAGGCAAATGCGACGAAGGCGCTGAAGGACATCACAAAAGAAGCGTTCCAGGACTGTTTCCAAAAGTGGAAACACCGTTGGGATAAGTGTGTGCGTCGGGGAGGAGAGTACTTTGAAGGGGACCCAGATGTGTAACTTCTGAATAAAGTATATTTTGTTTCATGACGTCAGTCTACGTATTTTTTGAACAGACCTCGTATATGGTGCTGGAAACTTTAAACTGTCTTTTTTTCAAAATTGGCTGATCAGTGCGCCTTAATATTTAAGTATATTAATCCTAAAGGTACACTACAACTATACGAAGTCTCGTATTAAACTAAAATTCCGAGGTCGTAATGTCCCCTTGTTAGTTTTCCTCATCAGAAAGTTGATTATTAATTTTAAATGGGAAGTTATCAAACTGATATTTATTAGAGTTTTTTTTTTTAATACAAAATCATATATGTTGATTTTGTAACGTTAAGTGTTAACTTATTTTCTAATAGCCAATTATTCATGAGTGAGAGTGTCTGATTTCCATTATATTCAAGTTCCTGTAAGTTGGATGCTAATATAACTGAACAAGCATCGTCTGCATACATTGCCAGAAGAATATTTCCTTTTACTAATTCAAATAAGTCATTTATAAAAAGAATGAAGAGGTTAGCAGACAAGGCCAATCCATGTGGAATTCCAACTTTAAGAGTGACTGGATTGGATTAAGAACCATTTACATAAACAACTACAAATCTATCAATAAGAAATGATTTCATATAAAGATAGTATACTCCCCTAAAACCATAACAGTATAATTTTGTTAAAAGTGCAGAATTCGCGCTAGGGCATAATATCTACGAGTCAATCTGACTCTCTGAAAACTGCGAGTCAAATCTCAGAAGATGCGAGTCAAAATTTAGATTCTTTTTATCTACCATATTTTTAAGTGCATCCAAAATCTCTATAGCTACTGCTATAGTTAATTAGAAATTTAAACAAGACTGCATGTGACAAAATGAAGTAAGGTTAAAATGTGTTGAGAAAAATATGGGCTGATGATATCCAAATTTAACAAGTAAATTTTGACTCCATGGTCAAAAAATCATGAGTCAATTTTTAACAAAAATGCTCATTTGACGCGTAAATTGCGAGTAAACGCGAACCCTGAAAGTAGATCATGATTTATAGAGTCTAAAGCTTTTTGAATATCCAATGATATCAATGCTACCTCATAAGAACTATCCAATGCTTGACTAATATAATTTTGTATCATAACATATAAGTCATTAGTGCTTTTTTTCTTTTTTGGTATTGATGATTGTTGATAATATTATATTGCAATAAATATTTTATAATCAGAGTTTTAAATCAATTATAATTTTGTTTGGAATGGCCAAATGCTCACCCTTCCCGTTATTGTATCAAGAAATTCATATATTGAACATACAGGGTGAATACAAAAGTCTGAACCCCCTTTTATTTTTTGAACCAGAGCAGATGTGTCAATTTTGATGAATCCAATGAATAGGAAGTTGTGGGTGGCCTATCCCATGGTGCACTTTTCATCATCCCAAATATGCAAATTAGGACACATTCAAAATTTATCTCAAAAACTGTAAGGGATAGAGAAAAAAACCCAATTGCAAAATTGTTCAGCGTAAAAAAACAAACAAAACAAAAAAAAAATCATCCAAATCGGACCAACCAATCACCCACAATCACATGGTGAACTGTTTGTAGCTTACAAACAGTCACACTGCACAAGGAAAACTGAATGTTGATATTTCCACCATGTAAAGCATGCAAATCAAAAAATTAACATAAATTACCATACTCACATTCACTTTCATGTGGAAAAGCAAATTAAAGGCATGTTTCAACACACAGAAGACCGAACAATTCCAGGATGGCAAGCTACACGGTTCCAGAAATGGTCAACATGATCTTCTGCTTCAGAGAGGCAAGGAGAAACCTACATGCTGTAGTTAGGTTGTATCGAGACAGATACCCTAACGAACGCCATCCATCTCATCAAACAATGTGTCACATTATTCAAAGATTCGAGGCTACAGCGAATGTTAATGCAGAACGAGGACGGCCAAAGGCACAAGGCGACGAGGATACAACAACACTAGTTCTGGCTGCAGTTGCTGCAAATCCCCACACAAGCAGCAGAGCAATTGCTGCAGATGTTGGGTGTCATCAGAAAACTGTTCTCAACATTCTACACGCACATCATTTTCACCCATACCATATTCATTGTCACCAGAAGTTACTGTCATTGGATTATGTTGCTATGGCTGCCATCTGCAACTGGTTATTTACCTGCCTGGACGACAATCCAAACTTCATTCATGAGGTGCTGTGGACAGATGAAGCCCAGTTCACCAGGGATGGAGTTATCAACAGGCACAACCATCATCATTGGGCAGACGAAAACCCACGATGTCTACGAGAAGCAACTCATCAAGTGAACTGGAGAATCAATGTCTGGTGTGGATTGTACAATGACAATGTGGTTGGATCGTATTTTTACAATGGAACATGACTGAAGAACGCTACCGGGCTGAAATTCTCAACGTGGTAGTCACAGACTTCATTGACAATTTGCCATTGGCCTCGTATCAGCGCACATGGTTTCAGCATGATGGAGCTCCCCCACATTACGGGTTGGTCGTTCACGAGCGTCTAAGTGAGATGTTTGGACAACAGTGGATTGGCCGAGGAGAACCAGTTCGTTGGCCACCCCACTCCCCTGATTTTACACCACTTGACTTTTTCTTGTGGGGATACCTGAAGGACAGGTTTATGCTACACAGCCCACCTCACTGGAGGATCTGGTTCAACGAATCCAGGAAGCGTGCCGAGGAGTGACACCAGCCATGCTTGCCGATGTTTTGGCATCAGTTAGGTTCCGTGCCCAATTGTGTTATGGTGCCCACGGTCGTCACATCGAGCATTTTGTTGATTAACTTTTCTTTTTAACTGTTTGAAGTAACTTATTTGCGCAGTGTGAATGTTTGTAGTGCGGTTCTAAAAAAATAAAACCAATATACAAGCAAAGTGATATAAGCCTCTAGGGTCCGACCGGAGGTCCCGAGGCCCCAAATACAATTGAAGCTATAACATTTAAACGGAACGACCTAGAACCTGAAATTTTGTATATTTATAGTGTGGTACTAAAAAAATATAGCAAATATACAAGAAATGTGATGTAGGCCTATGGGGCTCACCAGAAGACCCCGAGGCCTCAAATACAATTGAAGTTATAAATTGTATACAAAAAAAAAAATACTGTACTAAAAAAATATTGTAAATATACAAAAAAAGTAATATAGGCCCCAGCAGAGCCCTACAGCCACAAACACAGCAAAACTACAACTTTTAAACGAAAAGGTCTAGCAATCTGAAATTTTGTTTACTGATAGAAAATTACTTAAAACTTTAGCTAATATACACGAAAAACTGGTTTAAGGCTCTTGGTTCTCGGCAGGGGCCCTGAGCTCCCAGTCAAAAATCAAGCTATAACTTTTATGGTGTGTTATTTAAAATTTTAGCTCTTATACACCAAAACTCCTCTGGGGTCCTGGCAGGGGCCCTAAACACAAACAGAGATATAATGTTTGAACGAAAAGGCTTAGAAATCTGAAAATTTGTATACTTATAGTAGTTTACTAAAAATTTTAGCTAATATATTTGAAAAACTGGTATAACACTCTTAGGTCTCCACAGGGGCCCTGAAGCCCAAATCACAAATAAGCTCTAGCATTTGAATAATAAAAAGGCCTCAAAACTTGAAGTTTTATATATTTACAGTGCGTTACTTAAAAATTATAGATAATATACAAGGAGACTGATATAGGCCTTGGGGCCTTTGGCGGCCTCAAATACAATTGAAGCTATAAAATTTGAACAGAAAGGCCTACGGTCCTGAAATTTTGTTTAATCATTGTGTGATATTTAAAAATTTAGCTAATCTATATTAAAAATTCTATAAGTCTCTTGGCAGGGGCCTTGCGGCCTCAATCTCAAATCAAGCTATAAATTTAAAGCAGAAGTCCAGAACCTGAAATGTTTTATATTTGTAATGTGTTGCTTAAAATTTTAACTATTACACAATAAAATTGATATAGTCCTCTGAGGCCTCGGCAGGGGCCGCGAGGCTCCAAATACAAATCAAGCTATAACTTTAGTACGAATAGGCCTAAGGACCTGAAATTTTGTATTTGTGCCCCTCCACTTATTATAGTCACGAGTCGCTACTGCTCATAACATTTTGATGCTAAAATCCTTTTATCGTTGGATAACTATGCCTTAACTAATTTTTTATAATAAACCCGGTCATTACGTGATTAAATTGACCCAAATTTATATAAAAAATATTAAAAAATTGATATCAGAACATTTTTGTTTAATTCATTAATGCAAAAAGTCACCTAATTTTCGCTAAAATACTGTCTGCAATGAGAACTAATCATAAAAGAGTCTTGTCGTCAATGAGAATGATGTTACACTGGAAATGCTGAGAGACGACGCCAAGTTGGCAGACAGGAGAGCGAGGAAAGTGACGACCATGAAACACAGCTTGTTCCAACAACAAAGGATATTGATTCATTGATGATTCGGCTAAATACTTATTTAGTTAACCATGGTGATGTACCAGACGATATTTATGAATCGTATTTCAAAATACATTAATATATTAGAAACGATTTTATGAAATCGTTAAAGCAAAACACAATCATGGATTATTTTAATAAAGATACTGAATAAATATTATTCTTGTTTAAAACAATGCGTATCTAAGCCTTATTTCATTACATTTATCAAGAAGAGATGTGGGAAGGAGGTTCATCTATTCTTGATTTATCTTACAATTGGATATAACGAGATCGGGATAATACGAGATAAAATCACGTCCTTGAATCTCATAATAAATGGGTAATACTGTATTTAGATAAACATTATCTATAATTTCTCTAAAGGAAGTTACTACATTACAAAAGCCATATTAACAATAAATTTTTTCCAGTTATTAGCTCGTTAGGGAAAGTACCTTCACTTTTTTAGCAAAGCCTTGAACAGCTGCACACTCTAGAAGTTGTATTCTCTAATTTGTTTTAAAATAATTTCTTACATCTCTCCAAAGATTTTAATAAAAAAAAATTATTTTTATTTATTTATTAACACCATAGCCCACTTATTACGAACTTCTTAATACGAAATTCCGTTGAATACGAAATTATTCTCTTCCCCGACCCCATCGACGTAATTTACATATAAAATTGCCACAATAATACGAACATTTTTTTATGAATATTCGGTTAATACAAAATACATTTGGCAATTTTTTTTTGTTTAAAACAAGGTATTTTTTAAATATAAGATGAGATTTTTTCGCGAAAATAAGGTGTCAAAAAACTGAAATCATCATATAATCGTAATCTTAGATTTTGAAAAAAAATTTGGTCTACCCCTCTCCTCCCAATAGAAGAGCGCCCGTTAAAAATCTGACCATTTTAACCCTAAGTACAAGATCAGCAATTTTCCATAATAAACAAGTAAAAATAATCACATCCTAATTTTTAAATGAATATTACAGTTCAAAACTGTTTATTAACATAAGAAATCACGCAGAAAATAACTTTTTTAAGAACTTCCACTGCCATTGCTATCCCAGAAGCTATTGCCAAATATGGCGTCGGGCCTTGCAGAACCACGTGATCGGCCTAAAACGTGAAGAGATCATATGAATTCAAATGGTGAAACTCTTTACAAAAGCGGCAGATACGGATAATTTGATTTTAAAAGTCAAGCAATTTAGAGTGATAATCTTTTGACTTAATAAACAGTAGAAATTTTAATAGGTGATGTTAGAAAAATTAACATCGATGTTTAATCGATGTCACGGGTCATAGCTTTTATCAGCAACCAAACGTTGTAATTGTTAAACTGCAAAACATCAAATTTTTGTAACTTTTAAGTACATATATTATTTGGAAATAATAAATGTCCCAGTATATTTATGTGTTTCTTCATTACAATACATTAACATAAACAGCTATTCAATATCAACAGATAATGATTTCAAAAGGGTTTAAGAAAATCGAAATGAAATATCCATGGTGCAAAAGCAAGGATTTGACCAACCTTGAACAAGGCATGATAGTTGGAGCTCGACAGGCACAGTTGAGCATTTCGCAAACCGCAAACCTCCTCAGGTTCTCCCATGCAATAGTGTCAAGGGTATTCCGTGAATGACAGTTATGCCAAAAACAACCTCCAACAAACAACTCCAGACAAAACAGGGTCATAGACGAATGAGGCCAATGGCGACTGGCACGAATCATTCACAGCAACAGGACGGGAACAGCCCAACAAATTGCAGCGCAGTTCAAAGAGGGAGCATCCGAACCCATTTCGGAGCACACGGTGCGGCGCACCTTGCACTGAGCTGTGTTTTACAACAGGTTTCCACTGGACACTGGATGAGTGGAAGAAGATCGCCTGGTCCGTCGAATCGCGTTTACTACTTCATCATGCACACTGCAGACTGCGCATCCGGCACAGACAGCAAGAGCCATGGACCCATCCTGTCAGCAGACAACCGTACAGGCGGGGCGAGGAGGAGTGCTAGTACGGGGTGTCTTCTCTTGGACGCACTGGATCCTCTGATATCCGTAAACACGTACCTGAATGCGACACACTATCTGAACATTGTTGCCGATCAGGTGCGCCCGTTCATGATGACTGTTCCCTGGTGGTGACGGACAGTTTCAGCAGGACAATGCTCCCTGTCACCATGCTCGAATGGTCTTGGACTGGTTCGAGGAACATGATGCGGACTTCCGCCTGCTTCCAATCCGATCGAGCATTTATGGGATGAAGTGGAGAGAGCCATCCGACGCCTTCCCACTCTGCCGTCCAATCTGCACCAATTATGGGATGCTGTGATGTCAACCTGGGCTGTTATTCCTCCGCAACGGTTTCAACACCTTGTTGAATCCATGCCAGCACGTATTCAGGCAGTTCTTGCTGCTAAAGGAGGTGAAACACGCTATTAGCGGGGTCTCTAATAAATTGGTCGTTCAATGTACAGCTGTGTGTTAAATTTCGACCTTATAACTTACTTCCAAGTTGCATTTTAAAACCGGCCAAACTTACAAACATGGCGCTTAATTGTTTATATAATTATTATTTTACTGATTAACGTATTTCTTGATTTAAACGTTAATAATTTTTTTTAATAAAAAGCAACTCAATGTTGTTGGATAAATTTTCAAACAAAGGTCCAATCTAAAACATAATATATTTATCGGGAAAAAAAATAATAATAATAAAAATTAATAATAGCACATGAATGTTTTCTGAGGGTTTTATCTTACGCCATACATCGGCTATTCAAATTATGAATGAAAAACAGAAAAGAAAGTTCCACAGTCTGGATTCGAACCCGGAACCATTGGCTCAGACCGCCAATGTGCTAACCAATTGAAATTAGAAAAAAATAAGACATAAAAAACGCACATGGGATTCAAATTAGTGCCTATAGGACATGAACTATGCAGCCAATTGAAATGTCTTCTATCGATAAGACTAATGAACTGGACAAGTGTGTGTAAAACGCATACAGACATTTTGACACAAGTTGAAGCACAATGCATTCCTCAGTGAAAACAACTATTGATAGAAAAATTACTGCTTGAATCAACGAGGGGGAACCTGAGCCTCTCCTTGTAAATATTATAACATGTAATACGGTCTCTTATGCAATTCATTGTTTAAATTTTATCAAATATTTTTGAGGTCTTTTATGCACCTTTTTTATGCATCGCACATGGTACAAGCCAGGACTGACAATAGGTAAAAAATATTTCATCAACAAGTAACGTAAATACATCAAAGCAATATGTGTCAACAGAGTAATCACGAACAGTAAATATATGTAAATAACAAACAAGAAGAAAGACCACATCTGCCTTCATATATATAGTAATATAATTAGACCTTCCAATCAGTTGCTACATTGGCCAGTAGCCAAGTGGCTACCACCTGTTGTAGCCAAAATGGAATTTCTGTTAGCAATTGGTTACCAAAATATAGGATTTGTAGTGCTCTGCACATAGTTTTAATATTCTACACAAATATTATTGTACACCGACTAATTTGAACATTGATGTCATCTGAAAAAAATTAAAAGCCAAAGAAAAAAATTTCGCGCAACAATAAAATATGAAAAAAAAATGCAAGGACTAATTTGATGGGAAAAAAAAAAGTCATGCTAATAAATAATGGAATAAAAATTTAATAGGGATAAGCATTTATAAGGAGCACCAAATTATTTGGAAGAATATAATGTTTTGCTACTGTATAGACCTTAGACATCGAAATTTAAAAAGAGAAAAAGTAATTCAGAGTTACACTTCAGGTTCAATTTTATCAGAATTGTTAAATTTTCTACCTGCATAGCCTTAATATTATACCATAAAATTTTATTCTACATCTGTTGTTTCGTAAAAAAATGTTCTAAATAAATTTTGAAAAATCAGGGAAGGGAGGGCATCTTAGAATTCTGCAAGTCGGGTAATTCCGCAAGATAGCAAGGGCCTGGAACTGCTGTTGCCAACTTGTGGAGGGATGAATGTAATAGGGAATAAGCGTGGTGCTAATTTCAGATTCTGCATTTCAATCATAATACATGTATTATTTTCTGGTGAACGTAAAAAGCTGTGGAAATAATATTTAAAATATTATGATGTATTTATTTACTGATGAACACTGGAAAAAAAATTTTCAATAATTACTTACTTTTTATCCGTTGTTCCATATTGTCTTGGCTATCTTTAAGCATATTGCTGAAAACCGGAGAAAGACTGTGAAAAAACATATAATAAATTTTAAGTAATTTCTACGTTTGAAGAAATTAAATATACATTTAAGATCAATAAGTAATAAATAACAGTAAGATCATTTGATCTAAAACCTACTTCGATAATATCAATTCTAGAATTTCACATCGAAAAGAACTATTTTGAAAAATAAGTTCCTCGAAAAACGTAAAATTTACACCAAAAACTTGTGGGCATTGAAGTTCCTAATCATCAAAATAAGTAAAGAAAAGCTGTATTTAATTGTTAAGCAAAGAATAAAAAAAGCAAATAGTTTTCATATATGACACATATTACAACAGACTACTGTACTAAAAATAACACTAAGCAACCATACACTTAACAACCAATTTATTACAAACACCTCTTACGGAAAATGGATCGGCCTCCCAGTGACACACAAACAATGGAACAGGCCGAAGCGTTGTGTAAAAGGGATGCATTGGATCACAAGTTGCAGTCAGCAGCAGAAGTGGACTGAATATGGGTAAATCTAAGAATGTGACTGACTATGAACGAGGCATGATCGTTGGAGCTTGACAGACGCAGTTGAGCATTTCGCAAACCGCGAACCTCCTCGGGTTTTCCTGTGCAACAGTGTCAAAGGTGTTCCGTAAATGGCAGTTATGCCAAAAAACAACCTCCAACAAACACAATTCCGGACGAAACACGGCAATGGATGAACGAGGCCAACGGCGACTAGCACTAATCATCCACAGCAACAGAACGGGAACAGCCCAACAAATTGCAGCACAGTTCAAGGAGGAAGCATCCAAAACCTATTTCAGAGCACACTATGTTCCGAGCTGGGTTATCAACAGGCAGCCTGTACGGGTACCGTTGCTGTCACCGCAAAATAGGAAAGCACACATGCTATGGGCATACAGGCATCGACACTGGACACAGAATGAGTGGAAGAAGGTCGCCTAGTCTGACGAATCGCAGTTCCTACTTCACCATGCAGACGGCAGACTGTGCATCTGGCACAGACAGCACGAGGCCCATGGACCCATCCTGTCAGCAGACAATTGTACAGGCAGATGGAAGAGGAGTGCTGGCCCAGAGTGTCTTCTCTTGGGACACACTAGGCCCTCTGAAATCCGTAGACACATCCCTGAATGCGACACACTACCTGAACATTGTTGCCGATCAGGAGCACTGTGTTCCCTGGTGGTGACTGATAGTTTCAGCAAGACAATGCTCCCTGTCACCGTGCTCGAATGGTCTTGGACTGGTTCAAGGAACATGATGTGGACTTCCGCCTGCTTCCAACCCGATCAAGCATTTATGGGATGAAGTGGAGAGAGCCATCCGACGCCTTCCCACACAACCATCCAACCTGCACCAATTACGGGACGCTGTGATGTCAACTTGGGCTGCTATTCCTCCGCAACAGTTTCAACACCTTGTTGAATCCATGCCAGCACTTATTCAGGCAGTTCTGATCGCTAAAGGAGGTGCAACACGCTATTAGCGGGTTGTCTCTAATAAAATGGTTCTTCTATGTATAATGGTTACCAAAACACTATCTCTGTTCATGTAAAAATGTCTGCTATAAGCATGGATGTGGGTGGTCTCTTCCAGTTTACTTTTCAGGCCACATACCCATGGCTCTTCTTGTTGGGAGTTATTGAGTTTCTTTATCAATTGTTCATCTTCTATTGTCATCATTCACTCACTGCACCCATTAGAGATATATTTTTTGGTGATGACTAAATTGAATATTTTTATAAGGTATGCAAATGCAAATGTACTGTCCATTGATCATAAGTTAAGGTTTGACTTTGAAGGAGTAAGATTATTCCATTACAAATGGGAGGCGTAATTACGTGATTGAAGATCCATTTACTGCAACACACATAGGATTAGAATGTTTGCACTCCTCCAAGGTCGAAAATTAAGTTACGAGCAAACTACAGTAAACTCCGTGTAATTTGAATCCGCCAAATTCGAATCATTGCTTAATTCGTATAATTGCAAGGAACCTTTGAAATCCTTCACATTTAATGTAAATTACCGCATAATTCGAATTTTCTAATTATCACCCAATTCGAATCAATCATCAAGTACATTTAATACAAACTAATGTATTTTTCATCGCCTAATTCGAACGCCATAGTTACTCCGAAAATAATTTGTGACTAATTCCCAGATTGATCTGAACAAGCACTGTGCTACTGTATGCGGAGATTACTGTAAAAATGTAATTGGCCGATTCCTCTTCTACTGGATTATTCAGAAGCCTAACTGGATACAGTAGCCAATCCGCTTTCGAGATTTGGCGCTAGCTTTCCATTGGTGCTTTAAGTATAAGCAGGTAAATTAGGGGTTGTGCTCAGTATCATAAGGACTCCAGCACAACAGACAAAGGTGACCAGGCGTAAATATTTTTGAAGACTTCAGAATCGTAAGTACATGTAGCTTTCACAGTTTTTAGGTTTATCTTCTCTCTCAATTAACTTTGTTTTTCATCTAGCCAGTACGTAATTATTTTTTATTTTATTGAAACACAAAATACAGGTACAATTTATCATAGATTTAATGTAACATGGATATACAGAAATTTGTATAATTTGTAAGTACTGATTACCCATAATCCAAAACACAGTTTTTAGGTTAGTGTGACCAATATCGCAGAATTCGAATTATCGCCTAATACGAATTTTTTTGTTGGTCCGTTTGAATTCGAATTACACGGAGTTTACTGTACATGGATGGAGATTAGACTTTTTCCTTGAGAATTTAGAATATTGTGACGTCCCAGTTAAAGGTTTGTCACGTGTGTGCGACGGGAGGATAGGAGGGGGGGGGGGTGAGCTAGTGAAATTTTGTTTTCGTTGTTTAGAGAACAATGTAGTTTTTTATTTTTTGTTATAATAAATGATTATTGTTGGTTGTGAGGGGTTTATTGTGTTGCAAAGAAGACAAGTGCGTCGTGTTTTGTGTCTTTGTTAAAATGTGAATTGCTGCTATTTCGTGAGCGATCGTAGCTAATCCTCTGTTGGAGAGGCAATTGTTACGAGTTTTTCTGAGAAGATTTCTCAGCCTCCGGCAGAGGATTGTTGTGATCGCTCTTGTGGAATATAGGATGCGTGACTTTTGTGTTGTTTTGTTTAAAATATTCGGGTTTTTTTTTAATGAAGAAACTTGAGTGGTACGGACGTACCCTTTTCGCTGTATCGTTTTGTTGCCTCGAGTTTGAATACGAGGCTTTGTAAAACAAGACAAAATGAATGTTTGTTTTATAGTTTTCATAATTAAAGTTGTTTTTTTTTTGGTTACTGTTATTTTGCTCGATGACGAGTGTCCATGAATCGACATCGCAGTTGGACAAATTATATGATTGAGCCGATCAACAGTTCCGGACGTTGAGATTCCTCGGAGCTGTGAGAGCGACTTCAGCCATGGGCAGTGAGGTTACGATTGGAAGTGGAAAACCCGAATATGGAATGTGATGCTGAATGCTGACATAGTGATGGTAATTCGAAAAGTATAGCAGACAATTGGTGAGTGAAACTTAATTAAAACTTTCCAGCACGGTGAACAGACCTTCGAACTGCAAACTCCTTGAGAGTCCGATAGTACCTCAAATTAAAGTAAGTCAAATTAATTCTGTTGCTGAAATTAGATTAGTTTGGAGTGAAATTACTATATTTCAGAAAATATATTAATATATTTGCAAAGTCTAAATGATTTAGGTGTATGCTGTAAACTTATAGCCAGTCAGCTGATTGCCAAGCTAGTTACTCAAGCATTTAATTAGGCGAATATCTATTTTTCCTCCGTAGAAAATTTTTTTTCTTGATGCCGATAGATTACATGTCATTCATTTCAAGTTTCCTTGTAATCTTGGAGGTTTCTGTTAAATACAGACCGAGAAATAATTAAAAACTCTAGAAAAAGTCGTAGCATGCCAGTGTTCTCCCCAAAAAGTTTTGTCAGGTGGGTGGAAAGATAAAATAGCCGGGCGGACAAAAATTAAGAAAAAATAAAACCGTATTCAGTGTTGTGCAGTTATTCGTGTATTCAGCCGGGCGGTCACCAAAATCAACCGGGCAGCCCGCCCCTTCAAAAGGGCCTGGGGAGAACCCTGCATGCTCCATAGAAAAGCAGGTTAAACAGCGGGCAGATTACACCCACCCGTTAGGAGCGCTGCTTCAAGGTCACTACCATCGAAATGCTGAGCTGTCCATTCTGTGTTATTCTGTGGCTAAAGCTCCTTCTTGGAATATTGCAAGATTTTATTAAGGCATTATTCCTGTTGCCGCTGGAGGATTAAATATGAGGAATATATTAACAGTTTAGTGATTTTTAATGATACAGGAACGGGATATTATTTGCCCAAATAAATTGGGTTATTAGTAATATTGAGTCGATATAAATAATTCGTCTACTATATGTTACACACTAAAAATACGCAAGAAATTTTTTAATGAACTTATAGAAAAGATAATGTCGAAGCCAATGATGGGGGTAAACAATTACAATAACAGATTCAAAAAAGGAAAACTTAAAAGTAACTTGTAACAAGCAAGCCAATACTCAAACCCAAATTTAGAATCCAATCCAAACCATACCCAGATCTTTAGGCCCGAATCACAGTTGGGTATAACGTACGGCTTGAGTCCCTGAAAAGGTCTCAAAACGGAATCACAGTTGGTCATAAGCGCGACTCCAGAGGGCGAATGGACTCGCTGGATGTGAGCCGCAAACAAGGTGGCTTTCGCGAGCAGAGTCCTTTCTAGAGTCCTTCAACATGGCGGCATACGAACGCATCGAACGAGTGACGCGCGTGATGAACAGTTTAGAATTCTTGTGCGACCGGTCAAATCCAATCGAAGAATACGACGATTATAATTTTCGGATGCATTACCGTTTAGCAAAAAACACGGTGATGTACGTAATGGGGGAAATATTCCCCGACTGGCATTGCCCTCGGGGAGCCGGCGCTCTGCCGGCGCTACTGCAGTTTCTCGTGGCGCTGCGCTTCTTCGCAACAAGTAAAAATGCTTCATTCTAAAAAAAATGAATGAAGCATTTTTATTAATGACGCTGATCATCTTAAATTAAAGAAATGCCACATTTCCTTCAAATGTACGGGATCAGTGCATACTATCATTGCGTGTCGATTCTCATCCCTTACGCCAGCATGTTTGCTCTTCTCTCCTTGCTTGGCTATACAACGTGTCCCAAAACTCAACGATAAGCTTGTACCTACGAATCAACCTCGTCATGATCATTCGGGAAAAAATAAGAAAAAA
>JAHWFO010049333.1:1406667-1429217 GCA_023313115.1 Rhysida immarginata
TGCTTTATCATTGCATCATCATTTTGAGCTCATTGTTATTGGTGAATTGCGTGTTGAAACCATTGTTGATACCTATTGTTGCACAAACTTTTATTTGCATTGTTGGTCATGAGATATATATTGTTGGTTCATGCAGTGTGTTTGTGAATTGCGTGCTGATACCATTGTTGATACCTATTGTTGTACAAACTTTGCCTTGCATTGTTGGTCATGAGATATTTCTCATTAATATGCCTTGCCATAACCATGAATATCGATTTTTTATCGATATTTATTATTTTTCCGAAATCTGAGGTGGACAGTGACCTTCCTCATGCTTTGAAGGTCATGTATGCGAAATTTCATCAAGATCGGAATAAAACTGTAGATTTGTATAAAAAACAGACCCACAGACAGACCCACAGACAGACCCACAGACAGACCCACAAACATCCCTCTTTATATATATAGATAGATTTGAAAAATATTTTAATTTTACCTGAAACTCGCATAAATGTGTTACTCTCTTTATAAATATAAAAAAATTAAGAAACTAGTGCTGTAATATTATACAAAAATACTTCAACAATAATTTATGTTAATATACACTTATTAAAAGAAAATGACTTAAAAATTTTGGTGTAAAAATAATCTAATTTCAACGGAGATTTCTACTCTGTACTTGAGAACAATTGCAGACAAAATTTTTGTCATCCGTTCTTGCTACAATAATATTCCGATAGTAATAAAAAGACTGTTTATAGTTTTACATTTTTACCCAAAAATATTTGAATTTTATCTGAAACTTCCATAGATTTTTCTTTCAATTTTTTTTTACTCACTGCTTATAAAATAACATCTTCTATAGCAGACTTGTTAAGTGAATGCTCTGGCAAGAAGAGAGAGCTCCTTCTACTTTTCCACAACGTAACGGGGAATGCTCTTTACCTAACTTGAGTATTTTATCGATGAAATGTGAATGAAATGTGAATGAAATATTAAGTCAAAATTGATTAAAATACATGGCAAAGGTTTAAAATAAATTCTACTTATCAAATTTTTTACTTTCATTTCGTTTTTTCCAATTAATTTTGGAACTCAAATACACGGTTTTTCCATTGCAGAGTACACATAGTCAAGTAATTCCCCTCTTTTTCACTTGAGGGCGCGACCGTCAAAGTGCACCCAATCATCCCATGTTAAAAAGGGCTTATGTCGCATCTGTCTACTTGGTAATCTGTGCTTAGACTACGTTTATCCGGTCGTCCGACCATCCGCCGTTTGCACGATTATTTGAAACGCACTAACTGTTTCAAATTATGTTTTTAGAAATATGACAATCAAAGTCTTAACTCGGCTGTATCAACTTTTCAGGCTTTTTCGTGGACCCCTTTTTCGAATTCACGCGCTATAACAGTGACCGTAAAGAATACCAAAATAATGTCATGTCATAGAACAATTGATTCGTCAAGAATGAATAAACCAATGACGTATATTAAAGATAGACTCCGAATCCTATTGTTGTAACTTGAAGCAAATTGGGAAGCTCCATGCCCAGAACTGTCATGGCTGAAAGTGAGTAAAGATGATGCAAAACACATGGCTAAACACGAGAGTAGCTGATTAATAATTCTTTCACACGCCGATCACGGAGTGATAACTTTATCTTTTCGTTTACTTTGTATTTGAAGTATTTTATTATATTTTATAAACAATTTTTCGATCATGGTTTCAATTTCAATTTCGTTTCGATTGTCTTTCAGTAACGTATTTTCATTTTAGTTACGTATTTTTGATTTGTTTTTGTGGAAAATGATTCCTGATCCTTTTTCTTGTCTGTTTGTACAGTTGTACGCCGAACAACTTTGAATAATGGTTTTGAATTAATAATTCCTCGGGTCCAAAATCTTCAAAAACAAAGCAGCCAGACAGCTAATTACTCCACGGCTCACTCCTGCCCAGAACTAACATGGCTCAATTTGCTTCACTTTTTGCCGCTGTTAACAATAGGATTCGGAGTCTATCTTTATTATACGTCATTGGAATAAACTGCTACTTTCATGATCATCTTTTAAACATTATGACATGGTCACGCGCACGTGAAATCGTTTTGTCGAGGCTCAGTAACTCAATCATTCAATATTTGAGCAATAAAATAAACGTAAATTTGGACAGAATTAAATGAATTTCCGTTTGATTACTAATAACTTAGCTATACCTTAAATTATCGAATTTAATATTACTTCTATGTCTCAGCTAAAGCTCCTTGGAATATTTACAAGATTTTATTCTCATTTCATTTTGGAATTTTTTTACTATTTATTAGAAGAAACGGCAGAATAATGCTATCATATTTTAATTGTTGTTATTTTGTTTCAGAAAAGTATACACATTTCAATTATTCAATCATATATAATTATTATAGATATAAAAAGCAAGAAAATAAAAAACATTTTTTATTTTATCTTTGCAACAATGTCTAACAATTGAAATTGGGAATTTAATTAGACACGCCCAGTTTTTCTTTCGTTGCACAGCGTATAATATACTTTCAACGACTAAATTCAGAAAGAAGAAGCATCATTTCCGATAAATTAGGAAATATCGTCAATGTCTTCTGAGTTGTCAATTTTTTTGTCATAATTATTAATATAAATCTCCATTAAAACTTATTTAACTATTATCAGCATAGAGACTATAATAAAATTTAATTATTAGTAAGGATGTATTAATTTTCGTGAACTCTGTTGATTTTTAAACCCTATTCAAAGTGAACGCACGAATCTTATTTTTAACAGCATCGCGAAAGGTTTCGGTTTCGACGAGATGTTGACAAACGCCATTAGATGGCAGCACGTTAATATCCCCCTAGTTTGTGCGTGTTGATGCAACGCCACCTAGAGAACGTGTTCTCTAGGGCTGCTTCTAAAAACTCTCTCCAGTCGCGATCGAGCGTAAACGTTCATGATCAACGCGAGCACTGCATCTAAAAATGACAGAGCGCTCGTCACTGGCGCCTCTAAAAACTCCCCGATCTCATCGTCGTGTTGGGAACGCTCAGGATCAAAGTGATCTTATTTCCATTGTGATCACTTCGCGTTGCCTCGCTCGCTTTCACTGCTTTCGTTTTCATAACTTTCGCAATAATGGCCGACAATGAAAGCATATCCCACCTCGAAGTCCGTTTCCAATGCGGTTTATAGTTTTGTAATGAATCTGAAGGCACAGAACAGGTCAAGATACACGGTAGGGGCGAAGGAGCTGAAGATAAAAGCGAAGATTGTTTTATATATTTTAATTTTTTAATTTTCCTCTTAGGTTTCGAATTTTCTTTAAAGTTTCGTTTTATCGTACGTGCACTCTCGTACGTAGATTTTTTTAACACTCTCGTATTTATTGTCATAAAAGAATAAATGCATTGAAATCTAATAATAATAATGGACAATAAAAATAAATAATTACGATTAAAACAGAAAGTTTGAAAGCGTAACGAGTTTCTGTGGCGGTTACATCTTATTTACTGATCGGGCTCTTATCTCGTTGCCCTTGGCGCTATCAAAAAATTTCATGAGCGGGTGAATAGAGCGGGCGCGATCAGGGGTAAACGATCACGTGATTGAAAATGAGCGCTCGAGAGTTTTTAGAAGCACCCTAGGTGGCGTTGGTTGATGGGACTAGCTTTAACATGGAAGAGACTCAGGCTGCTTCTAAAAACTCTCTCCAGTCGCGATCGAGCGTAAACGTTCATGATCAACGCGAGCACTGCATCTAAAAATGACAGAGCGCTCGTCACTGGCGCCTCTAAAAACTCCCCGATCTCATCGTCGTGTTGGGAACGCTCAGGATCAAAGTGATCACATTTCCATCGTGATCACTTCGCGTTGCCTCGCTCACTTCCACTACTTTCGTTTTCATAACTTTCGCAATAATGGCCGACAATGAAAGCATATCCCACCTCGAAGTCCGTTCCCAATGCGGTTTATAGTTTTGTAATGAATCTGAAGGCACAGAACAGGTCAAAATACACGGCAGGGGCGAAGGAGCTGAAGATAAAAGCGAAGATTGTTTTATATATTTTAATTTTTTAATTTTTCTCTTAGGTTTCGAATTTTCTTTAAAGTTTCATTTTATCATACGTGCACTCTCGTACGTAGATATTTTGACACTCTCGTATTTATTGTCATAAAAGAATAAATGCATTGAAATCTAATAAATCCCCATCAGATTATAATAATAGACAATAAAAATAAATAATTACGCTTAAAACAGAAAGTTTGAAAGTGTAACGAGTTTCTGTGGCAGTTACCTTTTATTTACTGATCGGGCTGTTATCTCATTGCCCTTGGCGCTGTCAAAAAACTTCATGAGCGGGTGAATAGAGCGGGCGCGATCAGGGGTAAACGATCACGTGATTGAAAATGAGCGCTCGAGAATTTTTAGAAGCACCCTCACTCTCCCTTATGAGCGCTTGGTAAAACTCAATGCCGATTTCTTGTCCAGCTTTAAATTGTAGTAATAGATATATTAAAGGTTCACCACTGACCTTTCACAGGTGTGTTTTTATCTTTCTGCGTCTTAAAATGTTTTTCTTATGTAAAAATCCTGGTCATCTTTTATGTCGTGGTTGTTGATACATAAAAGATGTCGATATTCAATCATGTTACCGTCGTTTCAGTGATACCAGAATGATTGTTTAGAGGTATTTATGAAATAATATACCGCATTTATTAAAAAGCATCTAAATTCGGGAGAGGTCGCTTAAGAAATTTCAGACTACGAGCACGATGTTGGTGGGGAGGGGGGTGCTTTCCCAGCTGGCGACAAAGCGGATATATATAATGGCGCTTTGGCTGGCGATGTTGTTCTGCCAACCACAGTAATGGCGCCTACACTAACAATAGAGATTAGTTCCACTTTTCGCCGCCTTCAAATTGCCCCAAAGATCTACTCATTTCATATGGTTGATTTCGAGTTCTTCGAGTACAACAAAGTTTGTATATATTAATTGACAACTATATGTCGATTACTCTTGCATCCCCAGCCCTGACTCTCTATTTATTTTGGCTCCCGAAGGTAAAACAACGAACGTAAAAACAACTAAATTGGTATGGCGGAATAACGATATGAAATGAGTAGATCGCTTATGTGGCCGCCATCTTGGGGACAATTTGAAGGCGCCGAAAAGTGGAACTAATCTCTATTGTTAGTCCAACATCGCCAGCCAAAGTGTCATTACTATGGGCGCGTTCGACATGTGCACACTAAATGCACCTAGTGACGTCCCTCAGAGCGAGCGGTGAAAAAAGTGTAGTGCATTTTGTGCGTGTCATGAAAAACGGGAAAGAGCACGAAAGTGGGATGTTCACCTCACCCGTGCTATCATGAATAATAAACATACTGCTCAAAATAAAACCCATCATAACATCTGCATTCATATAACACGCCGAAATCGATCATTACACAGTAGATTTCAATGTCAGTTTAAACGATATACAGATTTCAATTATTTTATTATACCTGTTGGCTCTTTAACGGTAACTAAAACTCCGAACTATCTATCGCTACATTTCAAGCTCTAGGGCAGCGCCATCTTGCAACGCACTAAATGACTCTACTCCTAACCTAGGGTCATTTAGTGCGCGCACGAAACGCCCGGTAGTGCGCGCACTGGCGATGACGAACACGACCGGGTTCCATGACGAACACGTTAGTGCGTTTAGTGCACGCACAAAGACGTTTAGTGCGCGATGTCGAACGCGCCCTATATATCCGTTTTGTCGCCAGCTGAGAAAGTACCCCCCCCCCCACCAAGATCGTGCTCGTAGTCTAAAATTTCTTAAGCGACCTCTCCCAAATTTAGATGCTTTTTAATAAATGCGGTATATATTTTCATAAATACCTCAAAACAATCAGTCTGATATCACTGAAACGCAAAAAGATAAAAACACACCTATGAAAGGTTAGTGGTGAACCTTTAATATATCTATTACTACAATTTAAAGCTGGACAAGAAATCGGCATTGAGTTTTACTGTGTTTGTCTATGCAAACTTCAAATGTAAACATACGATGAAGGCCATTTTTTGCCAACCAAAGCAATGGCCGACAAGCTTTCGAATGGGGATGCGTTGGTGGCGCTGAAAGCAGCTCATGAGCGATCTACTCATTTCATATCGTTAGGCGGAATGATACATTCACACAGGCCTACCATGAGATAATGATACGGATTCAAAAAAGAAAATTATGTTTTTCAATAAGAGGAAAAGCTGTTCATGTCGTTTATATTGTGCTTGGGGTGACGAAATGAATGCTTCTGCCATTTCTTCATTTTTATCAAAAAAAATTAATTTCTCTAAAAAGGCTTAGTCCATTTCTATTGGCAGTCGTCAGCCCTCTAGCGGCCAATGACTCAAGCTTCCAATATGGCCGCCGAAGGGGGTAGGTGAACAGCAGCCGATACCTCACTGCATGGCAGCTAGTGATGCAGCTACTTTAATAAGCACATCTATCGCTGATATTTTAAATTATCTTGAACTGAATGCCAGTAATGAAAGAAAAAGGTGCTTGGTAGAGGGGGAAGCAGTTTTAAAAGCACAGCATGTAATAATATTTAATGGGAGAAACAGTATCGCATCTTCGCCTTCAATACACATAATAGCCCTTGTGCTGAGGAGTAGCAGTGTTAGTTCCACTTTACAGGAGATAAACCTAATTATCAACTGTTACCAGGGTACTGACCATATAAAGATACTAATCAAAACATAGCTCGCGCAACGAACGAAGGGGGTCAATCAGATTCGTTCTCTTATCGACTGCACATATCTAGCGATTAACGAACGATTTGGCAGACGAATCTTGCGATGAAGGTTTTATAACTATCACAGCCAAAGATGGGAGCGACAAGCAATCAGATTCAAGCACAGGTTGGTCGCTTAGGTTTTTCTGGCTTCAGTGAAAGGGGGGGGGGTCGTCAAGACTAACCAGTTGATTCCAGATATATTTCTCTTACCGTGTGATTTTGTGTTCTTTAAAAAGAACGCTTTTGATAAAAAACCATCAGACTGCGGAGATTGTGACTGGCTGAATGCATCGATCACTATCTTCATCCAAGATTCGTCTGCCAAATCGTTCGTTAATCGCTAGATATGTGCATTCGATAAGAGAACGAATCCGATTGACCCCCTTCGTTCGTTGCGCGAGCTATGTTTTGATTAGTATCTTTATATGGTCAGTACCCTGGTAACGGTTGATAATTAGGTTTATCTCCTGTAAAGTGGAACTAACACTGCTACTCCTCAGCACAAAGGGCTATTATGTGTATTGAAGGCGAAGATGCGATACTGTTTCTCCCATTAAATATTATTACATGCTGTGCTTTTAAAACTGCTTCCCCCTCTACCAAGCACCTTTTTCTTTCATTACTGGCATTCAGTTCAAGATAATTTAAAATATCAGCGATAGATATTGTGCTTATTAAAGTAGCTGCATCACTAGCTGCCATGCTGTGAGGTATCGATTGCTGTTCACCTACCCCCTTCGGCGGCCATATTAGAAGCTTGAGTCATTGCCGCTAGAGGGCTGACGACTGCCAATAAAAAATACGTCAATGCATAGTTTTACGACCCCTCTAAGTGTGAATTACTTTAAAAAAAAAAAAGAAAAAAAAACTTGACGAGCAGGGGGGTGCGGGGAGGAGATAGTTAATAACTCCAAAATGGCTCATCACAATCAAACAAGTCATGTATAAAAAAATTCGCCCTAATGAGAGGAGTATGTACAGTCGGGTGCAAAAAGGTCTTTACCTAGGTCAAAATTGCTCGGCTTCCTTACAATACTTCTGTCCAATGAAATTGCTTTTTTCCAGGTATCTAGTCGAACACGCTCAGTATGAAATGATTCCATTAAGTTTTTGCTTTGATCGGGGGTAGGCAAGTTTTACGTCACGTGCTCAACTATGTTGACAAAAAGATTATTTTGGCTGTTCTGATGAGAATTTTTGTTTTATTAAAATAAACTAATCTATTTGGTTAATAATGTAACATAAATGGTGCACAATATCGATATAATTATATGTGTGATCAAGAGATAAGCTGATGCAGCGCTGGTTATGGTGTGATGCGGAAGTGATATACAGGTGTAAGTGGAAGATATTTTCTTTTGACTGCTCGAAAGGTCACAAGTCTCATTTTTTGTGTGTATATAAAATAATCAATGACAATTATGCCAAAACCAACCGAAATTTTTTTAAATATATATTTTTTTACTCGTATTATGTAACTAGTTGGATCTCGTCAAAATTTGACGGAGAACAACTCATCTTATTATTAATCCCCATCTGTTTAATTAAAAACTAATAAAATAAAAAATTGTCAGAGCAGCAAATAAGATAATCATTATGCACAAACAAATAGAATAATCAGAGGTTAAATATCTCATAATGGACAAAGAATAAGAAGTGAGTTAATCAAAATAGCTTTAAACTAAATTTCTCTGAAAGTATTAAACTAAGACATAAAGCATTAGCGAATAAAATGATCAGCTTTTAAAGCCCTTTCTAACGATATAACATTTAACAACATTTTCAGAGTTTTTTAGTAGTCACAAGGAAACGTCATAAGATGATGAAGGCAGGCTTTTCTCTCTTCTTCTTCTACTTGTTTTTTTTCTTCTCCACAGCCTGCACCTCATAGAGAGACGGAGGCTAGCTGATGCATAACGCTGGGAAGAACAGGCTAATTAGTGGTAATGATTGTCACTAAGTATGATTATCGGGGAAGCAGGGGCCCCAAACTTTTCCAAGTAAGCCAGCGCCACATAGGAAGCAAATGAGGAATCTGACAACGGTGCGCTTTTGAGAAGGCTTCATCGGCGAAGCTAGCAAGATAGTTTTTAGCGACACCACTAAGTTCCGGTTAGATAGACCTCGGGTGAGAAGCGCCCTCTGGCGTTGAAAGAGAGAGCAATACAGAAGTACATGTTCAAAAGAAGCCATCTGGGAGTAGCTTTTTTTTACATCACCTGCTTTGGGAAAAAGCACTTTGTAGTGGGACCCTTTAGTTTCAGCTGCCCAGTGCTCGTTCCAGAATACCACTGTCCTTGTTCGAACGAGAGAGGAGAGGGAAGTAGGGCCTATCCGCGCTGGCTTAACAGGGCTTTTCCCCAACCTGACCCAATTAGCTAGTTTACCTGCGAGGGTGTTTCCATAAATATCCTTGTGACCGGGAACCCAGAGAAAACTTATACAAATACCGTTCGAGAATAGCTATTGGATTAGGGCTACTAGATAACCGAGAAGGCCTCTATAGTAAGTACCATTTGTACTTGTTTAGGGTACCTTGGATGGAAGAGAGGGTACTTCTGAAATCCGACACAATTAAGTAGTTTGCAGGAGGCAGGGAAGAAATCGTCACAAGTGCTCTGTGGATAAAGATAATCTGGAGCTGAAAAGAGCTAGTGGTTGGGGTAATTTTTTGCGCAATAATTGCTCCTCCTTTCCTGTAGACACCAATTCCTCTGATTGGGTCTCATGGCGCTAACGAAGCATCCGTAAAAAATCTTTGGCATCCCGGGAAATTATTCTGCAGATACGAATCAAATTGGGAATTACGAACGGTCGAAAACGAGGCTAGATCAATCCATTCGGGAGAGAAGCAGATGAGGCTATCAGGCGAGTAGGTCCATACATAATCAAGTATGGTGGTCTCACACATGTGCACACTGGTACAGTTGAATTTGGCCAATAAACTTGTGGCTAGGTCTCGCAGATGGTTAGACCACAGAAGGGCGACACAATTCGCTCCCAATGAGAGTCCTCCGTCGAACCGTAGAGACGCTTGGCAAAAAGAGCAGGGGAGGGGGCATACCCGCCTCTAAATACAATACCAAGCAGGGAGAAGAACGGGTGGCTCGCAAGCACGTTCTTAGGATTTTCCTCTCCTTAACCAAGGGCTCGATTGCTGAATTTTTCACTAGTAAAAGGACAAAGGCATAGGAGATGTAATCACGGAACTCATCAGGGCAGACGTTTCTCTCCAAGGCGGGCCCCACCCGGACGTTATTACCAGCCTAGCGCGAGCCAAGTTCTTCGTGATACCGATCTTCAATGAGGTAATAAAAGAACGCCAGCTTAACTTGTCATCGATTGTCACACCAAGAAATTTATGATTTCGTCTAATAGAGAGTTTAGAACCCTGCAGAAAAACCGAGAGAATGGGAGGAGGACCTCCTTTTGCAATGCACATCACCATAGATTTATCAGGCGAGAACGAAACACCATTGGCAAGACCCCAGCCAGAGATGGAATCGCAGGCCTCTTGAAGTTTGACTCGGATTTCCGGAATGGACTTAGCAGCGACCCAGAAAGCCATGTCATCGACGAATATGCTTCTGCCAATCTCCATTGAGATGTTAAGATCGGCATCGGCAGCAAAGATATTAAAAAGTGTGGGGCTGAGAATTGACCCCTGTGGGAGACCACGAAGCTGTTCCGTCCACGCAATCCCACCAGGGTATTTCATTCCCACCCGCCTTTTCCTAAGAAACGACAGGACCCAGATGATAAGCCTCCTTGGAGTTTTGATATTAACCAGTTTGTTGTACAGCACTTCCAGAGGCACCGAATCGAAGGCCTTACTGATATCCAAAAAGACAAATCCGTTATGCTCTCCTTTCTCACAGGCCAGGAGAATGTCATCCACCAGCTTGATCACAGAGAAGAGATGACTTTGGCCTTTTCGGAAGCCAAGACTATACTCTGGGAGGACGGAATTGATCTCCAGGAAATGCTAGAGCCTATTGTTGATGAGCCATTCCAAGATCTTAATAAAACACGAAGTCAGAGCAATTGGCCTGTAAATAGAGGGCAGCGACGGGGACTTGTCGGGTTTCAGGACTGGATGTATAATGGAATTCTTCCATTTTGATGGAATAATGCCCGTAGTCCAAGAGGTATTGAGGACTTCTAGGAAGAGGGAGAGCTGACCGTCACCCAATTTCTGAAAGGTGGAATTAACCAGGCCATCCAGCCCCGGGGTAGAAGACTTGGACCTGAAGGCCGCTTTTAGAGACGCTTTAGAAAACAACTGCTCCCATGGCGATACGAGGCTTGAGGGGCAATAATAATCAGGTAATAGGTAGGTGAATAGTCGGCTGCAGACACACAGCAAGACGGATGATCGCTTGTACAGAAGCTTTCGGATCAAGGACTGAGTCCCACTGCGAATCAATGGAGGAGAGGAGGAGGGATGCTTCTGGAACACCCCTTAAAATTCTCCAGACGTTATTTTCTGCATTTCGGTCGATCAATGACTTCCAATACGTTCTTCTAACCTTTTTAAGTAAACGCTTGCACCTCGCCTTCATTTTTTTAAAGGTCAGCCAGCACACAGCATTGGCACTTGTAAAACTTCCTCTTCGCTTTGTTGCGGAGCCATGTGGCCTCCTCACAGTCGGGGAACCACCAGCAAGGCCTAACTTGGGATGTGTTCTTAGGGCGCTTGCTTATAAGTAATCGCGCTTGAAAAATTTGAAGGAGATTTTGAATGTCCAGGTGCCCAAGCGGGCTCGAGTCCGGGGGAGTAGGAGCATCACTGAGCACTGCAGACCACTGAGGATCATAAGAGGACGCCTCGGGAGGGAAAGATGGAGAGGTAGAAATCGTAGCACAGGAACTTAGGAGGATTCGAATGCGAAGAGGTTGATGGTCACTACTGAACGAGCCCAGAATATTTCCAAATAGGTCTGAAAAGGGAGATTCGGAGAGGTTATAGCAATGTCCAAATTTGAGGGTGAACAGTGCAGCCTATCTGGAAGATAAGTATGCTCTGCTGTATAGGGAACATTGCAATTTTTATTAAGTAAGATTTCCTCCAAGTAATGCCATTTGAATTATACCCGTCACAGCCCCAGAGCGGGTTCTTGGCGTTAAAATCCCCAATAGCAATAAAGGGAGGGTCTAGCAAATCAAATAAGGCAATCCAACGCTCTCTTTTCAGATACCCTGGAACATAGATGTAATAAACATGCAGCCATATATCCTGTATAAAGGTACTAGACCAATAATGGCTACTTCTTCGAGGTGTTTTAGGTAATTAACATAATGGGGGATTCGGAGAACAACAGGGACCAGATTGCCCCTTCCATACTTTTCTCTGCTATTTACGTATGTTTGTGACCAAGGGAAGCCGATAGTCCTGTCTGGATGCAAAAAAATTTCACAAAGAGTTAGAATTTGGTCTTTTGTCTAAGTAAAATGGCGTCCTCCCAATTGGCCATCAGACCCCTGATGTTCCAATGGAGGACGTCAAGATACTCATTGGGTGATGACACCAACATGAGGCAAAGGGGAGAGCATTCCTCTCCACCAGCTAACCACTTAGGAGTATGCGTCGAGCGCGATGGCACGATTTGAAATACGTCCTCCATGCTTCGGAGATTGCCCTGAGCTGCGGGGTTGTCCACTAATGTCGAAATGAACAGCTGCAGGCAGTTGCCCACAAGCTGGTCCACTGTATGATTACCTAAGCCTGTCAGTTTGTCACTATCATTGATTAACGTGTCATCATTGATATGAGGTAAACCTTTACTGCCCTAGAGGTCCTCCGGGAAGGAAGACAACTGGGATCAGGGTATCTGGGAGAGCGGAAAGTCGTTGCGAGACGGGAGGGCGTTTTGAGATGGGAGATCACTATGTGACGGAGAAGGCAGTATAGGAGAGTGATACGAAAAAAGTGGCAAAAGATATTCTCGACCACATGTCAAACAGGTGATGACCGAGGTATCAATGTGAATGTCTGCATCATTATTAAGATCTAGGGGATCAGCTGCACCTGGAGACTGCGAAGGACGGGACCCAGCTTGAGAACACTGACTCGCCAGTAAAGTCGGGTTTGGTAGGTTCGGGTTGAAATTGGATACAGTTGCATATGTTCTGTGATTCGGAGTGTCATTGCCCAGCTCCATATCAGTAAGTCGCTTCGCTTTGTAATAGGAGACGAACAGATCAATCATCTTAGTACGGATTAAGGCCTCGTACTTGACTTTGCTGCACCTCCTGTAGTAGGAAGAGTGATCATCTTTACAGTTGGCACAGACGAATGAAGAGGTGCATTCATTCCTGCTGTAATCTAAAGATAAGCACCTGGAGCAGGAAGGGTCACTGTTGCACCTAGCCTTCGTATGGCCCAGCCTATGACAGACTTTGCACTGCATAGGCCTGGGCGAAGGGCGAGAGACGGGAAATGACTTGTGCTCAAATTTGACTCTTTCAGATGGATTGGGAGAATTAAAATACAGGGTCTTTATAATTAAAGTTACATTTTGACATGGCCATTAAAAAAAAAACTACTGGACCAAAAGCTATAATACTTGGTAATATTATACAAGAGGGCATGGGAAGTTCATACCCACCAAAAAAAATAAAAAATTAGTTCAAAAGGTCACCACCAGCATGGAATGGCGCTTTATGCAATATTCGTATACGAAATTAGACACGAAGACACAGGTTAACAAGTCTTTAATCGTTACTAAAATTAGTTACATGACTAAAATTATTTACACTTCTCACGAGGTCAACGAGAGACAGGCCAGGGCACTCAAAAGTCACATGATCATCGGGGTCCGAGCAACAATCCATCCTTCATTGTTTCCAACAAACGAAAAAACACTGATTGTTAAAACCCAAGATGGAGACAATGAAAGATGGATTGTTGCTCGGACCCCGATGATCATGTGATTTCTGAGTGCCCTGACCTGTCTCTCGTTGGCCTCGGCCTTCTTAAGGGAACACATCCATCTCTATGGCCTTCTTATGAATGACGTAACAATGTATGATATTTCAGTCGGCAGGCTTTGTATTTTAATAATGAAAAATAGGAAAGAAAATTCCGCAGCCCGGGATCGAACCAGGAACCTTTGGCTGAGGTTGGCGTACCATTTAATTCCTCACAGACCATTCTAATGACTTATTCTTTTTGTATTTTAGGTGGCGTTGCACAGCTAGGGCCCAAATTGACCGCAGCGCTGCTAGTTCATGAAAAATCCCGAGACAAATGGGCGGAGCTTAAGCTAATGATGCATCAAAATTTTTTAAATTGCTTCAAAATGAGTCATGATAAAATCGAAATTATTGAAATGAATGAATGCCTGGAATGCCTATTGTTTATGGGGAAAAGTTTTTCGTTCATTTTATTATAAATAAAGTGCTTAATTTGTTTAAATTCACAGGTATGTCGAAATTGGAATGGGGGAGGAGGTCGGTGAAGCTTCCCTACTATGCTTGAGAAGGGAAGTTTGAGAAGCACTTCTCTAGCGTGCGTTTCTTTTAATAAATTGCGAAAAAATACTGACATTTAATGATCACGGAATGAAAACATTTCCATTATTACCGCTATAAAATTTTAAAATTCGAATATAAATAAATATAGCAATTAAAAATTTCAGAGGTCATTTAGTGACATCATCGATGTCAACCAATCGGAAATCATAGAGGGAGTGGCGTCACCGGCGAACTTTATTTTTAATGCACTGGTTGAACGTGTTCCTTTATCATCTTATACGTTAAACAAAAGTAAAAAAAAGAAAAAAAAAAAAGATGGCGGCTATGCCGGTTGGGTGTTGATTCGCTCGTCTCTCCAAAGATAACCCTAGACCTCTCCCCTTATAAAGTCTCCTTCCCGAAGCTTTTATATTCCTACGGTACAAGTCCTTCCTTCGGGGAGACATTAAGGAAGTCTCGTAAAATAGAACAGTCTTTTTTTTTTTTTCTCTATTCGACAAAATAGAACACGTTGAAGAATAGGTTTAGCGTGCCGAGATGGGGGATCCCCCTCTCCCCCAGGCGCGTTGCCAGCGCTCCTCTTCAGTAGGGAGGGCGGAATCCCTGGGGCAGGGAATGAGAAACTGTCCTTCACGAAGTAAAAAACGTCGTAACTCAGCGAATAGTACAAAATCTTATAATTCTTCTATGGAAGACATCGCTGCCTCCCCTAGTTCGGGGAAAAATAAAGGAAATAAAGGAAAAGGGGGAAAGAAGAGTAAAAAGGAAAAGAAAAACCTAAAAGATAATAAAGATAGTAATGATCAGTACGCCCAAAGCCAGGGAAACTCTGCCTCCCAAGCTTCTGGGCTCGCTAGAAGTACTAGTCCGGTCTTCGCGGCCAGGCCCTCTGCCTCTACCTCAATCAACGCCCCAACTTCTTCTCCTTTAATAGACATCAAAGACCAAATAAATGCCGCGGCTCGACCGTGGCTATTAGTCTCTGTCTCCCGTTCAGATGAAGTTTCCCTCTCGAACGTTAGCGCAAACCAAGGTACAACTCAATCTGCTCAAGAGGAATTCGTCTCCCCAGGATTATTTCGTAAAATGATCTCCTCCTTGATAGGAATTAACCCAAGTGTTTCCAAGTTAAGCTCGGGAAAGTTCCTCGTCAAGTTCCCCACCAAGTCACATGCCATCAACTGTACCAATTACTGTGATATTGGCCTATACTACCTATCCTATGAGGTCCCCAAATTCTTGACTTCTTCGGTGGGCTTCATATTCGGCATCAGACAGTCTGTCACATTGGATGACCTTCGTAATTTCTCTGACTATGGTATTCACATTGTTGACTTTAAAAAATTTGCTCCGCCCTATGAAGGTGCTCGCTATGGCAAACTACTACTCTACTTCAACTTACCTAAACCTCCACAAGAGATCAAATTTGAACACCAACTATTTCCTGTCTCTCTGCCACCCCCCAGGCCCATGCAGTGCATAGTCTGCCACAAGCTTGGGCATACCAAAACAAGGTGCAAAAACTCTCCAACATGCTCTAAATGTCTCTCGACTCTTCACACTAGAAAGGACTGTACCTCAAATGTGGTCATCTGTGCAAATTGTGATGGAAATCACTCGTCCTATTACAAAGGTTGCACCAAGTTTAAATATGAAGCCTTAATACGTGCCAAAATGATCGACCTTTACCTGTCCTACTATGAAGCAAAAAGGCTGGTGGACATGGAGCTGGGAGATGAAGCCCCAGGGCACAGATCTTTCGCATCCATTGTGAGACCAGAAACATCGAGCCCTCCTGTTGCCTCTCGTCACCAAACATTTCCACCCTCCGATTTTCGCGGCAATTCTTTCAATGCTGACACTTCAAACAGGCGAAATAGCATGACCAACATTACTTGCTCTACTTGCGGTCGAGAAGACCTCTCCCCTTTGTTCTCGTATCACTCTCCTGTTCACCAATCCCCACCTCAAGAAGACCCCTTGTTAACACAAATCCATTGGTCGCAACTGTCTCCTTTTACTTTAGAGGGCCAAGCTGCTGATAAATCCAGTCCCCCACAGCAAATGGATGGTGAATGCTTTATTGAACAACGTATCGAAACGACTCTAGGCAATCATTCTATAGACGAACTGGCGTGTAACTGTCTCAAACTCTTCATATCTACCCTGGTCGATTCTAATAAAGAAGACGAGCCGAAGAAAATAGAGGACGTTTTCAACACTATAAAATCGAAACTTTCCCACTCGCCCGCGTGGCTCACGGACACTATTAATTGGTGGAACGGTATGCTTTCTCCTCTTTCCTCCAATGGCCCTGCTGTCAGCCAGAAGCAAAAATAACATCTCCATAGTCCACTGGAACATTAGGGGACTTTCTTCTAATTGGGAGGACGTCTCCCTTCTAAAAAATAAAGCAGATATTTTAACACTTTGCGAAACTTTCCTTAAACCTAGCACGCCCATTACCATCTCTAAATTTCACACTTATGTAAATAGTAGGGAAAAGTATGGTGGTGGTAATTTAACTTCAGTTAATCCTTCTATCCCTCACTATCACAACTCATCAAAACATGTTGGTGATGTAGCATTAATTGAAATTGTAGTATACCTCCAAGGAACTTGGCTCCATTTGTACAGTATCTATATCCCCGGTTATCTAAACAAAGAGAATTGGGGCAAAATTATTAAATCTCTTTCCCCTCCTTTTATAGCAATTGGCGATTTTAACGCCAAAAGCCCCTTATGGGGTTGCAACAATTACAACCAGAACGGTCACCACTTGGAAGACCTCCAAAGTCTTCTAAATTTCACAGTTCTCTTTACCTCTGAACATACATATCAACCATCTAATATTGAATGGTCCTCTACCAACCTTGATCTAGCTTTAGTTTCCCTGGACTGTCCCTTCTCTACTCATCTAGAAATAATCCCAGGCTCCTTTGGGAGCGATCATCAACCCATTCGCTTAACCATCTCACTCAGAACCCCAGCCCGTTCTCCTCAAATAGCTACCCAGCCAGTCTTGGAGCACAGTCTCCCCCCTCCCTTGACTCATAACATGCAAACTCTGGAAGGCTGTTCTTTCCGTTCTCCAGACATTCACAACCTCTTGAAAGTCTTTCAATCTAAAATCCATAATTTGAACCCTAATAGAGCCAGGTTTACCCCCCGGAGACCTTGTTGGTGGAACGAGGACTGCGAACAAGCTGTGTGGGAGAGGAACAAATCCAAAAGAATATTTTTAAAATGTAGATGTGACCAGTGCTGGCTACAGGTCAAAAAATCTAAAGCCAGATGTAAGAAAATCCTGAAAAGACACAGGAGAGCATTCTGGAAGAGCAAAATCAAAGAAGACAGTCCCAACAGCATTTGGAGAACTTTAAAATGCTTCCAGAAACGTCCCCCGTCTCTCATTCCACTGATCAAAGACAAAAATGGAGCTTTACTCGACCCTGAGTCTTCTGCCAGAACCATTCTTCTTGCTGCGGTTGCACCCAAGCCATCAGCTGATATGCCCTGGCCCAACCATCTTCCTCACGCATTTCGGCCTGACGATCTCCTTTCCCCTTGGGAGGAACCTTTCACTATGGAGGCCCTGACTTCGTCCCTTAGAACATCTCGAACTGCCCCTGGTCCGGATGGCCTGCTTAACTCCACCTTCCTTAAACTAGAAGACCACCAGCTACTCCATCTTCTTAAAGCCATCAACAACTCTTGGCTAACGGGCATCATCCCCCCAGGATGGAAAGATGCTGTTATTCACCCCATCCTCAAGGCCAGCAAGCCCCCTGACGAACCATCCAGCTATAGACCTATTGCTCTCACATCATGCCTGATCAAAATAGCTGAAAGAATGGTCAATAATAGACTGCAGCACTTTCTGGAGTCCCAGCGTCTTCTCCCCGGCTTCTCCTCCGGATTCAGGAAGGGGCGCAGCCATGTCTTCTCGGTTATCAGCCTTGTGGACGACATCCTGCTAGCAAAAGAGAAGGGTGAAAGCATTGGTATCATCTTTATTGACATCCAAAAAGCGTTTGACTCAGTGCCACATGAACTCTTAATGGACAAACTAATTAACACTAAGGTCCCCAATAGACTGGTTCTCTGGATTTCCTCTTTCCTCAGAATGAGGAGAATTGGAATCAGGTTTCCTGGAGGGAAAATTTGGATGCGCTGTCGACGAGGCCTCCCGCAGGGCTCCATTCTAAGTCCAACGCTTTTCAATGTTTACACGTATGACGCCTTTCTCAACATCCCCTCAAAAATTGGGAAAAATGTCTTCGCCGACGATATGGCTTTCTGGTATGCCAGCAAATCTATCCCCGACATTCGCGCCACGTTGCAAGACACCTGCGACGCTCTTGCGTGTTGGGGGGCTGAAAACCATCTCAATTTCTTGCCGGACAAGTCGGTCGTCATGTGCATTGCCAAAACCAGGCCTTCTCCCCTCTTAACAATATTTCTGCAAGGCGAAAGACTCCCGTGTAGACATTGTCACAAATTCTTGGGCTTTACCATCGATGATAAGCTAAATTGGAGAGCTCATGTGGCGGAAATCAAAAAAAGCTTACAAAAAAACCTTGCGCGCTTAAAGCTTATTACAAGAGCTAAATGGGGCCCTCCGTGGAGTGAAGCCTCGACACTCTTAAATTCACTCGTTAAATCAACCGACTTGTCAGCTATTGTTTTCCTTCTCACCTCCAAAAACACAATCGAATCACTTCTCAAAGAAGAAAGGAAAATAATTCGAAGTTGTTTACACGCTCCCCCGTCCTCGCCCTGTGCTGCTTTATATATAGAGTCTAATTTGCCCCCTCCTACTCTTAGGTGGGAAGCAAAGGCTCTCGTCCAGTTCTTCTCAATTTGTCAGGTAGCCACTAATTACTCTGAGAATCTCTCATTGGAAGAAAACTGTTTTTTAATTTTAAAATCAAATAGACTCCGACTTCTTATGTCCCAAATTTTAGACAAGTTTAGATGCAGACATTTAAAGATCTGTGGAATGACGGTACTAAAAAATATCTGGGAACGTTCCCCATTTGACCTCATTACTGAAACTCCGAATTGGATAGTTAACGCCTCCTCGCCATCCATATGCAATAGGCTTTTTGATGAGTTCCTAAGGGAGAAATTTTCATTATTTACTAAATTGTACACAGATGCTTCCCTGTCCCCCTTGTGTCCTGTTGGTGGTATTGGTGTCTATCTAAAGAACAGGCACTTAATTTCGCAAAAAATCAAGCCTGCTACCAGTTCTTACCAGCTTGAACTAACGGCAATTCATCGCTCGTTGCTATTGATAGCAACCCTCCCCCCAGATTTCTATCTTATTCTTACAGACTCTAAAAGCGCACTCATCTCCATTCAAACAAGCCTTAACAAACACCACTGGCACTTCAAAAACCTTGTCGGCCAAGTAATAAGCCTATTACAACTACTTAGTTCTAAGAATTACCTCATAAAGTTTCTCTGGGTCCCTGGCCACCGTGGAATCAACGGCAACGAGCTTGCTGATAAGCTCGCACACTGGGCTAGAACGGGGGATAAGCCAGCTAAATCTTCACGAGCAGACGCCTCAACCTTTAGGACTTGTGTTCGGAGACGCACTACAGAGCTTTGGAACGACCTATGGATTGTAGAAAACAAGGCTCGTCACTATAGGAATTTATTCCCAAGAATTGGATCTTTTAACTGTTCCTCTCCTAGATGGCTCTCCTATCAAGAGAAATCGGTCCTATTCAGACTCAGGACTGGCCACGTGCCACTAAATCTTTTCCTTCATAAGTTGAAAATAGTGACCTCCGACCTCTGCAAGTGTGGTGAGCAGGAATCTGTGGAGCACGTCTTGCTCCGCTGCCCCCTTTTTCGCCGCCAGAGGGCCCCCTTTATCCAAGAACTCCAACGAAGAGGAATTGACTTCTCTCTACAAAGTATTCTCTTAGCCACGCCTATGAGCCAAAAATCGAAACGTGTTGTGATCAGACTTTTATTCAACTTTTTAAGTGCATCAAATCTCATGGAAAGACTACAAAAACCTCTCATTAACCGTTAAGTGACTCTTGCATCTAATCTTAACCTAGAACTTGCCTAAACTACATCAGCTAGTCTCCTATCCTCTGGAGGCGTGGGCTGTGGAAAGAAGAAGAAGAAGAAGAAGTAAAAAAAAAACATGTTGAAATCTTAAAACCATCGTTATTAAAATTCTGAACCCCCTACTTTAGTCTGAATTTTAAGCACAATTATGAGATTACTGACATTAATTGCGAATACAAGGCAACATAGAATAAATCTGTTGTCTTTACGGTCTATGATGATGTAAGATTGCGTCCACAATTCAACATAGCGTTAATAAGCAAATCATAACGGCACCCTTACAGTTATGATTGTCGACACTGTAGAGGGGTATTATTTTTAATTAACTAAATTAATTAACCGTTTAAGTCACTTTTCCTTCTCTCAACAGATCTGCGAAGTTGTCTGAAAATGCGCAGAAATCTACGGATTCTGGTTTGGGCGGACCCGTGGCTCCTCCCGCTCACGGAGATCAAACGACTGTCAATGTTCTGAATAGAGATAGAGAAATTTTAATGATCAATTCCTATAGTCAATTAGGATTTCGTTTGAACAACGGAATTTCGATCATAGGACCTATGGCTATTTTTCCAAAATCAGTTCTATCATGGAATGTAAGTAACTGTCATAGTGAATTATTAGATAATAGCTATAAAAATACATTTTTGAAAGTTTTCTGAAGATTTTTTTTTTCCTATTCTTCCCCATAGATCGGTGGGTTTAAAGATATTAGTCCGGATTCCTTATCGTTGTTTTTTACATTAGAACCCAAAATTGGTATTACTATAAACAATTATATTTAACTTTTCATTAACGTTGAGTCAAACAGTTTCATTCATTGTGATTTTTCTCACTTAATATATTTTTAATACAGACCTCCTCATCCTAGGAATAGGCGATGAGGGCAATAAACTACCACAAACAACTATTTCATATATCTTGTCGAAAAAAATTAACGTGGAAATTCTCACAACAGTAAGTAAAATTGCATAATAGGATTGAGTCACTATTTCGAAATTAAAACAATAAAACAGGCAAGTAATATTTGACAACAAGATTATGCTGAAAAGCATACAGAAGGGTCCAAAAATGTATTTACACTTTAATACTTGTTATCTGTGAACTTTTCTGTAACAGCAAAATACAGTGTTAGAATTAGAATCCTTTCCAAGACTGCGATCGAATTCCAAATCGTTAGAGTTCCAAAGCAATTTTTCCCATTGAAAATAATGGAAACTAAAGTAGTCTGTTTCAGGGTCCAACAATATTGCAGCAAGTTCGCATACACGGATAACACTTTCATGCTTAATGATAAGATCTTTTTTAATTGCAATTGATGCTCTAACAGCTTTTCTCTTACTTTGTTTTTCAACACTACACTTTTTAACAACCATAACCGAAACCACAAAGTGTTTTATAGATAAACTTAAAATATTTGTAAAATTAACTGCGATGAATGATATGAATCGACGAGATGAAAAGTGAGACGAGAACAAACTGCAGCATAAGACAGCGCTGTGTGAAAGCTCGTGGCTGGCCATGTGGCAGCGTTCGGTTTCCAAGACAGTGTTCAAGTTCTGAGGTAAAATCACTTGAAAATTTCATTCGGATCCAAGTTTTGGGGCGTTCAAATTCCGAGGTACCACTGTAGAGAGTTTACATCACAAGATTATCCCATGCACTGAATGGAACAGTCCTGATTGAAGAAGACCACAACCACTGAGATGTGGGAGTTACCTGGAAGAGAGTTGGTATAGGAGCAGTTTGCCAAAAGCTAACCACTTTCAGTACCAGTTGTAATTACACAAGATCAAAGGTGACTTTTTGTATCCCTGTATAAATTTATGGGTAGTTATAAATAGAGTATTACAATTTTAATATAGCTTTTCTGTTGCTAAACTATTTATATGTACTTTTGGGCCCCTTTGTATGTCAGTCTGTCTATATTTGTATATGTCCTATGATTTCTCGAGGGTTGTTTAACTTTACAAATTCTATTGTCGATATGTGATAGAGCTTAACAAGTTAAAATGTCTTTAAAACTTAACATATGACAAGATACAAAAGAATACAATATTCTTTTCAATTTTGAAACTGCATTCCATAAAATCAATATTTATCAAGCATTTTTGTCAAATAACTTTGGTATCTTGTAAGTGAATGCAGGTATTCACATTCAGTCTTTACTGTCTGACATGTTAAAAGCTCAGGGCTGTACCCAGAAT
>JAHWFO010049333.1:1429317-1448490 GCA_023313115.1 Rhysida immarginata
TTATATGCTTTTTTCCAGCATATTTATAAATCAATTTATGGCGTATTTATCACCCTTTGTTATTCAAAATCTTGATTACAGTAAGATTTCAATAAGAATGTGTTCACCTCAACATTACTGACTCACTGAATAGTTCAGCTAAAAAATTATATCACTGCTGGCGGTGTTTGAAAACTATCACTTTCAATTGCAGCATGTATTTGTGTAGTCATCCCTCATGTATTTGATAGAAGTACTGTACTATATTTTATAAGGAGAAAAATACCATTTATAAAAAAATAGAATAAAAAGAACGCAAACCTGAAGAGGTAGCCCGTTCTTTGCCTGAGAAGTAACTTAAATGAAAATCGGCTATAATGCTTTTGGTATCAACATAAAAATTTTCCATCTCTACGTTGGTATGTTCGTATCTGACTAATTTTGTACAGTTAACTCCGCGCAAAATACTTTTCTGGGCTGGGCTTATCTTTTTAGTTGGTTATATCTGTATTTCGGGAACTTTCGGGAAAGCTTTTACAATGCATTAGGCTGGCTAATCATGAACAATCCTCTCTACAAGGACGTCACAATCGACCATTTTGTTAGCATTAATGATCAAATTAACAATAATTACCTACAATAATTAACAACAATAAAGGTACTCATTACGTATACATATTAAACCTAAATTACAAATTACTTGCATATAAATGAATTGTCAGAAGATGACGTTGGGGAAAGTTGCAGAGCTGGAGGTGGTCAGGAAGTGAGCAAAATATTGATTACAAAATTATAAACAATTGAAGTTTAAATAAAAGTGTGTAAAATAATACATGCATAAACGTGAGGCATTTTCTGATAGTTGATATTTAAGCTTAGACCTTCTTTGCATATGTTTATGTAGGATGAGTTAGAGTACTTCCTTTGTTCATTAATTTTATTTAGTGGCTTGTAAGTCACGTTTTAATATAAAACAGTATTTCTGGACAGGAGTTTTATTCTACAATAGCGGTCGGCAACCTTTTGACTGGCGGCTAGGGGGTGAGAAGATCCATGACGTCCGCTGGCACGTACTGAATGTTGGGAAAACAGATAAACGATCAGTGCCTAAATGCCTAGTAGTTTTGGCCACAGTTTTGGCTGTTTATATATTAGTGGAATAATTTTTGAGTCCTACTATTTTGCCAATCAAAATCAATACTTTTAAAATACTGAAATTTTAAAAAATTATCTTGATTCCCTCCTTTTTTGAATCGTGATCTCCTTTTATTAAAAGTTAAGTAACTTGCGTCTGCCATACATTTGAATGAAAAAAATGGCATTTAATAGATATTTTTATTACATGGTGGAATAAAAATCTCGAAATTTTTTCTATAAATAAATGAAAATATAAAAAACGTTCTCTGCTTTACCGACGCTCCGCCAGAAAATGTTTTGTCACTGCACCAGTTATTTAACTGCATTATTTATTGTTAAGCAACTGGAACTCAGCTAACTCGCTTGCCTCAAACCTTAACAAAACAAAATACATACTATTTTTCCAACGGAATAAGCTAAATGTTCCTACCGATGTGCCTATTTACTATAACTCACACTTATTACTAGCCACGAATACTTTTAAATATTTAGGAAACCATTTAACGCATGATCTTACCTGGGACTTACATACTAATACTCTTTAAACTTAATAAAAGACAAGGAATGATATCTCATCTCCGCTTTCTTCCCCCCTATATACTAATCCTTCTTTATAACTCCTTAATACACTCTGCCCTCTGCAGCGGAGTCCAATTTTTGGGATCCGCTACGAACTCCAATCTCTTACGCCTTTATCGCTTGCAAAAATGGTTTCTAAGAACCCTGCTTAATATCCGATTGCATAACTCTGTTTCCCATTATTTCGAACGCCTGGGCATTCCAACCATCTATCAAATTTATATTATTCAACTTTGCTTATTCGTTTACAAAATTATTAACCTTCAATTAATTCTTTCTACTCCTTTTGAAATATCTTATCAACCCCTATCCCACCCGATTGTCAAACCTGATCAGACTTCCTTTTACCAGAAATAATTACCAACGCCATTGCATCTCTTTTATAGGCATCAAATGGTGGGGCAATATACCCGAACATATCCGATCATCTCCCACAAGTGCAACTTTTAAAAAATTATTAAAAAATTCGCTTCTATCTCATAAAATACCTACTAACCCCCTCTAAAACTTTTTACTATTTATAATATCCTTTTATATAACCCCATTTTTTTAAAATGATTCTTATTATCACATACATTTTCCTGCTGGAAACTTAACTACCAACTCCCATCCGTTTTAACTCCATCATGAACTTCCATAAAAATTACCATTTTGTTAGTTTTTTTTTTAAAAGGATATATAATTCCAAACCTTTATTATAATTAAAATTCAATATCTGTTATTCAATTACCCCACCGGAGACCTCACACGTCGGCCAGCTGGCCATATGTAAATCAATTCTAAAGAAATAAAGAAATTAAATATGTAAAATTTTATACAGTAAATATATATTTTAACTATATTTTTATGAATTAATATAAATTTCTAACTGTATTAATAAACAGTCAAATTTGTATGATTTTGATCAAGCTCTGCTGTTATATTTTTAATAGCACAAATATTTAATTTGCTTCAAAGATCTTACAAGTGTTTTGTCTAGTATGGGTCTTTTTTTTTTCTTTTTTTTTTTAGAGAAATAAAGAGGAATTCAACAATTAAACTTTTAATTTGTATTATTATTTATTTGAATTCGACTTGAAGGGGTCCACGAAAAATTCTGAAAAGTTGATGCGTCCGAGCTAAGACTTTGATGGTCATATTTCTGAAAACAGAATTTAAAAAAGTTAATCCGTTTTCAAGTTATTGTGCAAACGGCGGACGGCCGGATAAACTACAGACCAAGCGTGCATTCTTAAAAGTAGCTTTTTTGCTAAAACTCCTAATAACAGAATCTTATTAAAATCATTCACCCCAGACATTGTAGGCTTTTGTAGTCTTGCTTTTTGGTTTTTTTTCTGCTTCACTTAAAAAATCCTTTTTGTTTAGTTATATTTTTATTTGAAGACTCTTTAACAGGATTGGTTATGTTGAAATATTTTTCGCCCACTAAATTCCTACTAGCACTGGTATGCTTTAACATGTCTGAAAGAATTGGCTCCTTTATTTCTTCACTAGCTGACTTGAGCAATCCTAGGACTTCCTCAAAAGAAAAAAAAAAAAATGCATTTAAATAACTGGTGCAGTGACAAAACATTTTCTGGGCAGGGGAGGGGGGGGGTCACCAGGCTTATTTATATTTTCATTTATTTTTATAAGAAATTTCGAATTTTTTATTCCAAAATGTAATAAAAATGCCTGTTAAATGCCATTTTTTTTTTTTATTCAAATGTATAGCAGTCGCAAGTTACTTACTTTTAAAAAAAAAGGAGGTCACGATTCAAAAAAGGTGGGAATCAAGGTAATTTTTTAAAATGTCAATATTTTAAAATTACTGATTTTGATTGGCAAAATATTTGGACTCAAACATTAGTCCACTAATATATAAACAGCCAAAACTGTGGACAAAACTACTTGGCATTTAGAATCTAAATTTTAGATTGCTCTGGATGCACTGATCGCTTATCTGTTGTTTTCCCAACATTCAGTACGCGCCAGTGGGTGACGTCATGGATCTTCTCAGCCCCTAGCCGCCAGTACCTTTTGGACTTCACGGACTACTAAACTCAAATTTTTGAAACTTGTGGATCACTAATATAAATTCAAGAATAAAAAGATACAAACATCTATAAAATAATAATCATAAGATTAGTAATAAAGTAATAAACGTAAATACATATTGTTAAGGATTTACATATTTGCTATTTTTCAGTTTTGCCACCAGGTGGCGCTACTTGTTCTTTTTTTTTCTTCTTCTTGCTATAGCACTCATGGAATAAACATCGTAAGTTTTTTGCTCTCTTATTTCACTGTGTTTTGCCATCGTTTCTTTCGCCAAATACAACATCTATGAGCTCATGAATCGCAAGGTATAAACTTTCTTAAATCTGTCATTATAAATAACAAACTTTTTGGTCCTTCGAGCCGGATAATATTTGCAACTATCGAAGTAATTTCTCTCGAGTGCTTTGCTTGCATGAACTCAGTTGATCATTTCTCCTAATCCTTCGAACTGTTGAATGTGTGTTTTTGCTGAGAAAACATCGTGATGTTTCTTTCCTCCACTTAAGTGTACTGATTATTCGTCGTGTTTGTGACCGTTTTCTCGCCGCTCCATGCTGTCATTGCTCAACACTGATTCGTCTTCCCGCCATCGCTTCTGTTTTTCCCCGCCATTCCGCCATCTTGTTTCTACGCGTTCTCCTCCTGCTTCGGTTTTGCTGGCTTCATCAAACTCAATGGATCCTAAAAGAAAACACGCTTCCATCAAAGCTATGTTAACTCGTTTTGAATCCCATGTTCGAGCACTTGAATCTACAATTTCTTCTACGCCATTGAATGCCTTAGACACTCTTCAATTACGTGATCGGCTGCTCAAAGTAAAACCATTACTCGCGTCGATTCATGATATTCAACTAGAGATCGACGCAGATGAAACAAACGATATTGACTCTGAATCCACAGAATTCGAAGATAAGTACTTTAACATAATTGCTATTGCTGAGCATTTGTTAGATAGAACCATGCCTCGACCAACCTCCCCATCCGGTTCTGTAAGTCGCACGGCAGCTCACGCCACCCCCATTCGTCATCTAATTTGATTAATAATTAGTGGAATCTGGAATTTCACAGAATAAAATGAGATTGTAGAATAAAATAGAAAATGATTTAAAAGTTTATTAAAAAATTCTAGAAAAACCCGCTGCAAAATTGCAGCAAAAATAAAACCAATGAAGTTGACACATTTTAATGATTGGTTACATGTTGTTCCTTCTGTTAATGGTCAAAAAGTATAGGACATGACTTTCAAGCTGTTCCTAAGAGGTTCTTAGCAAAAAATATTGCTATAACAGAAACATAGGTTCCAAGAACAGCAATATGGTAGTGTTTATTCGTAAAGTCAACGCATTTCGAGGAAAAATCTCATCTTCAGGACTATGAAACGACTGCAGTGAGGCAGACTTAAACTGCCGAATGCATGAAAAATGCCCACCAACCAAAAAGACGTTACTCAATCCTGATTGGTGGCAAACACGAGTATTTGTACAAAGAAATAATGAATCGCTGCTAAAATTACTACAAATGAAAAGCCAGTAGTAAACATAGCATTGGAGGCCAATTAACAAACAAAATAATACAAACGAAAGGCCAATAATAGACATAATAAAGGAAAAAAAATTTTCGTATAGTAAACAAAAAAGTACTGAGGGGTAAAAATCCAAATTTGGGGCAAAACTCCAAAAACTTTTTCCTGGGGCATAAGTCCAACTGGTGAAAGTCGAGACTGGCTTGGTGTCATCGAAGAATGTCGCTTCCTGGTCGGATTTTATAATAGATCGTTAACAAGGTCAAGGATGTTTTTTTTTTTTCAAAGCTGACTTGATTGTTCAGTATTTTGTCCTTTTCATTTTTTCAAGTGTTTTGTGAATCAGTAGCTTTTTGGATTCCTTTTCAAATCCGACTGCAGATAGAATCTCCTGGATTGGTCCATACGGGTGCTTCTGTGTCAAAATGTGGTCCAAAAAGGCTGATTTTCCGTAGTGGTTGATCCATGATCACTTGCACTCACTGAAGCGTTCTCTAAATGACCTCTTTGTCGATCCCGAATAAAAGCACCTACACAAGGGACAGGCGAGTTTGTATACACTGCAGGGAGTGTATATATTTTCGTGGTCGGGTGGTTTTTTTTTTAGGGTTTAGGGCATTTGTTGCAGTTTTGAAGGCAACACCGACACCTCGCTCCCAGAAGATATTTGGCATTCTGATGATCTCCGTTCTAGTACAGGTGAAAGCCGTCAAATTATCAGGTGTTACTTTGTCTGGTGGGATAGTGATGTTGCGCTTGGTCCTGTTGAAGATGGAGTCGGGAAACTAATTTTTTCTGGGCATGTCGTACGTGAGGCAGATTTCATCGTTTTTGTAATCGGGTAAGATAGTGCCCGGTGGAAGAGGTAGCTCAGTGCTGCAGATTTATGTCGCGATGGGTGGTTGGAAATGAAATTGATAATGTTGCACGTGGCTGTTGGTTTTCTTTATATGCTGAACTCTAGATTTCCTTTATCTTCTTGGTTATGGATAAAGAGATCCAGGAATTTGATAGTGCCATCTTCATTTGAAAATTTTTTTCATTCGATTCTCACTAGCTGATTCTTTTTCAATCAAACCTATTTATTTCATTGTTAAAAACTTTAATGAAAATACTAATTTCATTCTGAAAAGGAATTACATTAATTATTTTAGATTGTACATAAAATATATGATAGCCTGATAATATAAATATTTAATGGTGAAGAACTTTTCTTTTATTACCTAGAACAATGCATGCTCAACATTTAATTTCTTGAATTCGGAACGAAGATATATTGCAGGTGTGCTTATCCCACCACAAAAGTTGAAACTATATGAAGATGACATTGCCACTTCAAAACAAAGATATCGACGACTTTTTGAAACTAAAGATGAAACTGATCTTATTTGATTAGGAACCCACTAATTGCAGGAGAGTTGGTTCTAATATTAACTTATTGCTTGTTGTAAATAAATGTAAATTTTGTGTAGACATGACTATTTTAGGCTTGAAGAAATAAATATACTTTCAGCAAATCCTATGTTAATTTATTAAATTCTATAGAGCTTTTACAGCATGTGAACATGTAATGCGCTGAGGGCTTGGAATCATTGTTTAGTAGGTCAGCCATGTTGGATAACAAAAACTCTTTTGCATGCTAGTTGCTATGGCAAGGTCAGCGTATTATATGAAGTTTCCAAAAAAACAGTACTCTGTACCGATTTCTTGAGTGAATGCGATTGCGAGTAGTGAAACTAGCGAGTAACAACTGCTTTGTGATTCAGTATGGCGGTATTGAGGTCTTGATGATGCATAGTGAAAAAGCACTATTAAACAAAATATGATACATCTATCTTCGTTTATCACGGGGCTTTGGTTCGAAAAAAATAATTTTTATGAAGAATAATCTCTTGTATCTCTCCAGAGATTTAAATAAAACAGAAATAAAGTAATAGTGATTTTTATTTATTTATTTATTTATTTATTTATTTATTTATTTATTTATTTATTTATTTATTTATTTAATATTTTTTTACAGTAGAACCTTGTTTTTACGAACTCGCATTTTACGAAATTCCGGGTTTTACGAAGTAATTCTGAAAACCCGACCCTCTCGTGTTAATTTCCAAATAATTAACTTTAAGTTTTACGGAGTGTTTTAACGACGAAATTCGGATTTTACGAAGTTAGAAGTTGTAATTGGTAGTAAAAAAATTTACTAAAAAGGTGAAAATTTTTTTGTGTGAGCGGCCTGGTTGCATTTTGTTCATTTGGCTTATGTTATTACCGTCGTGATCGATGATTAACCAAAGCCTGCAAGATTAAGCCTCTATATCTTGTAGGCTTTGGATTAACTGGACTAGTTTCCACCATCGCCAACAGAAGGCGCCATAGTAATGCAAACGAAAGTGAAACTGAACTTCAAGTCCCACCTGCAGACGGTGATAGCGAATTTGAAGGATTTGAATAGTGGGAAATCTTGAAAAGTAAGTTGAATTTTCAATCTAAATTCTCCAAGTTTGTTAATATTGTTGCGGATGTTTTAACTTCTCCGATGTTAAACGTTAATGAAATTTGCGATCTTAACAAAGACGGCGGCGAAGAAGAACAAGATGACCATAACGAAAAATTGGAAAATACGACATTGAAAGCAACATCCTCACAAATTAAAAGCTCCTTAGAAACTCTTAAAAACCATCTGTATGCAGCTAAAAATATACCAGACGATATTTTTGACAGTTTTTTTTGAATTTTCAAACTACTTAAATAATGATATAATTTCAAATATGCATCAGACAACAATTCTTAAATATTTTCAAAATTATTATTGGTCCCCTGAAATTTGTAAAAACGAGGTTCTACTGTATAATAATCCCCCTTAAAACGTCAAGACTGGCTTTGTGTCATCGAAGAATGTCGCTTCCTGGTTGGTTTTTATAATATATCGTTAACAAGGTCAAGGATGTTTCTTTTTTTCAAAGCTGACTTGATTGTTCAGTATTTTGTCCTTTTCATTTTTTCAAGTGTTTTGTGAATCAGTAGCTTTGTGGATTCCTTTTCAAATCTGACTACAGAAAGGATTTCCTGGATTGGTCCAAATTGGTGGTTTCTGTGTCAAAATGTGGTCCAAAACTGCCGATTTTCCGTCGTGGATGATCCATGAACTCTTGTGCTCATTGAAGCGTTCTCTAAATGACCTCTCTGTCGATCCCAAGTAAAAGCACCCACAGATGGCACAGGTGAGTTTGTATAGACTGCAGCGTGTGTACCGTGTTTATTCTTGTATAATGCGATTCCATTTTTAGAGCCCAAAAAAATAGTAAATATTTTATTCTCTTGTATAATGCGGTCCCCATTTTTGACTTGTCGCGAGAAATAAAATAGGCAAGAATATACAGAAAAAGAAAGAAGAAAGAGGGGAAAAACCTCTTTTATTTTATTATTTCTATTACCAGTCACTGCTTTTCAGGTCATAAAAATGTGGAAAACATCATGAGTTCATTACAGAAGTGAAAAACGTTTATAAAGTTCCATTGCAGGGAAGAGGGAGAATGGTTTATTGATAGTCTCTGACAACACTTCCTAGAAAGAAAGCCTATGCCCTGAAAATTTATACATTGTTACATGGCCATAGGTAGTCATAATTTAGGGCTTATTATTGGTAGAAATACGATTAACAATACCTTTTTATGATGTAACAATGTACGAGTTTTCAGGGCACAGGCTTTCCTTCTGTTTAGATGTTCGTTAATTTATTCAAAATGGCGGCATGCGAAGTGAGCCGTGTTTCTAACTTCTAAGTTAGTTTTCTTATATTATTTAGTGATATATACAAATATCCAAAGATTTTTTGTAAGTAATTACTGTTAACAATAATAAATAGATATTAATTTAATAAAAATTAAGCGTGAAAATTAAGGGGAGAGTGGCGGTGTTTGTTAATTTATTCAAAATGGCGGCATGCGAAGTGAGCCAGTTTAAATCTCTATCGAAGTTAGTTTCCTTATTTTTTTTAGTGATATTTACAAATATCCAAAGGTTTTTGTAAGTGATTACTGTTAACAATAACAAATAGATATTAACTTAACTGGGAAAATTATAAGATCGACACAGTTTTGAAGTTATTTTCTTAGCCTTTGGCGACGAAAAATTAAAATAATAAGTCAGTTACCTTGCTGTATAATGAACTGTACATTGTATATACTGTATATTAATGTACTGTGATGCATATTATATGCTAGCTTCATTTGAACTTCATCAACCTGAAGTTCATTTCTTGACCCCCCCCCCCCCATCGTTGCAGCGCTAATATTATACTCTTGTATAATACGGTCCCACAAATTTAGGTGCTTTTTTTAGGCTAAAATTTTTCGCATTATAGTAGAATAAATACGGTATATATTTTCAGGTTGGGTGTTCGTTTTTAGGATTTAGGGCATACCTGCATTTGTTAGCAGTTCTGAAGGCAACACTGAAACCTCGCTCCCAGAAGATGTTTGAGATTCTGATGATCTCCGTTCCAGTATAGGTGAAAGCCGTTTGTTAAGGAGTTTTTGTTTTTGTCATTGATTTTACTTGTTCAACACCAGAGTGCGTGTCAATCTTTTTATGTTACTTGTTTTGGCCTTGGTAGGAAAACAGCTAGTGTAGTGTACAGAGCACATTCCTCTCTTATCCCGCCTGAGTAAAACTGTAAGGAATTTACTGCAAGTTGTCAGACCCAGTTCTTGTTAAAACAAAGAATTCCCAGATCCTTATGAATTTATCTCTTTAACACCGTGAAATTATTAGGTGTTACTTCGTCTGGTGGGATAGTGATGTTGCGCTTGGTCCTGTTGACGATGGAGCTGTTGATGGAGTTGGGAAGCAAATTTTTTCTGGTCACATCGTATGTGAGGCAGATTTCATCGTTTTTGTCCTTCCTGGTAATCAGGTAAGATAGTGCCCCGTGGAAGAGGTAGCTCAGTGCTGCAGATTTATGTTGTGGTCGGTGGTTGGAATTGAAGTTTCTGTATATGCGAAACTATAGATTTCCTTTATCTTCTTGCTTATGGATAGAGATATCCAGGAAGTTGATAGTGGTATCTTTCTCTTCTTCCATTGTATAGGAAATGTTCGGGTGGAAAGTGTTGAATAGGTTGCAAATGCAGTCAGCCTTGATTATATTGATCATATTGTGATCGAATGCTATGAGGGTGTCGTCTGCATATCATGCTTAATAGAGTAGGGTTTTTGATTCCAGTAAAGAAGCTATAAATTTCTCCTCTAATGATTGCAGGAATATCTCCGAGACGATTGCACTGATGAGTAAGCCCATTAATATTCCGCATGGCAATTTGTCGAATACGTCATTGTGCATGAAATAGCTTTGATTATGAATGGTTTTGAGTGAGATAATGACATCGTCAAAGTTATGTAAGATGAACCAGTTACTGATAATGTCAATAGTCTCACCAAACAGGATATTGGTTTACAGATTTACAATATCTAAAGAGATAAGCTGAAGACTACTGCACACTCTGACGTCCTTGAGGCTATCCACTAGTTGTATACTATTTTTCAACATATAACTGTTATTCAATGAGTATAGTTCTTTGATGATATCAGACGTTTTTTTAACTGTTTGGTAGAATGTCGTGGAGGTACAATTGACGGCCGGGCATATCGGTTATAAGAGCTTATGTACTTTTATAAGACCCCGGAAACAGGGTGGGGAGGGCTTACTGCGGATGAGCTTATTGCCGTGGTCTTTGAATAGGTTAGATCGAAAATCTTTAATGACAGACCTTATGTTTCTCTGAAAGGCTGGGGTTGGATCCTTATTGAGGTGGGTGAATTCGTTGTAGATTATGAAGTCCAGGATTTTCTTCTCATAACCATTGTTGTACACGACAACGGTGGCATTACCTTTGTCTGCACCTACGATGGAGGCACCATTTTCTGATAGTTTTTCCCTGATTCCTAGGCTGTTCTGTACTCTTCCTGTGGTAGCATATTATTGGTCACTTTGTTGATTTTATCTATTTCTTGCATTGGAGATACACGCACGTTGCTCCGTTCTATGGGTTTTAGTCTAACAAGGAGAGGGCCTCAACGAACAATAGAGTTTTTTGATGCTCTTTGGTAGGATGGTAGTCTGATATGTCCATTTCGTAAAACCAAGTCCGCAGCCTCCAACTTGCTTTTATTTTCGAGAAAATCCCTTTTAAGTCTGTGTTATATATCTAGTGTAAACTGTACCTTGGCAATCATCACAACAGCGGCAGTCGAACAGGTAACGTCGTGGCATACGAACCGTAAGATCTCGAGTTCGAATCCACCCGTGTTAGGCTTTGTTTTTTTTTTCTTTTAATGTTTTGTAACTGTGCTATTGTCCACTTTTTAATATATTTTTCGTTATAATATGCTGTTATAATGAAAAAAATGTTTTTAACAAGTAAGAGCAATAAGGAACACATTTTCTTTTGTAGGTTTCAATTTGGCAGCATACCAGGCTTATCTGATATAAATACAATCAAATGTTACATATATCGCAAGAAATTATATTTTTACAAAGAAATCTGTACACTATATTACCGTAACATATTCGAATATATTGGAGCCTGTAATTGATCGTGAATGAGTGCGTGAATTTTTATGGCACCTGTCCTTGATGTAATTTCCTTGTTCGCTTCCAAAAGATATGAACAATTCTGCATACGACGTATAAAATTTTTAATTTGACGATAAAAATAAACGTCACATGGTTGGCACAATGGTGTACATTTCGACGGTCTTTAAAAGCATCTTTATAAAAATTAAAACAAAAAAAAAAGTCAACGCGTGGACTCGAACCCATGATCTAGTGATTCGTATGCTCGAACGTTAACTACTTGGCTGCTTGCTGTTATGATAATACATCTACAGTTCTCAAGATGCAGTTTACACTAGTAATATAAGACAGACTTTAAAAGGGATTTTCTCAAAAATAGGGTCAAGTTGAAGGCTGCGCACTTGGTTTTACGAAAAGGGCATAACAGACTACCATCCTACCAAAGGGCATCAGAAAACTTGGTTGTTCGTTGGGGCCCTCTCCTTGTAAGTAAAGCCATCTCAACTTCGATGGCCAAGTTTGCAAACTCATTGCTGTTTGGACGTCTTCTTAAGTTGGTTTAAGTCCTTTAATCAGGAAGTTAGTCTCTTAAACCATGAAGTTGATCGAAGTCAGATTAACAAAGTTCTTGTGAAATTTAAATTTGCTGACCTGTGCTGTAGTGGCTTTGATGGCAGACCAATGCGGTGGAAAAATCGGCCTTTGCAGACCACAATTTGACACAGAAACACCAGTTTGGACCAATCCAGGAGAGGGTCAGGTACGTTTCGGCGTGGGCGTTTCGGCACGAGACCGATTTTGAAATGGTTTCCATACAGAACCAATTCAAACTAGGTGAGGGAGGGGGAAGGAATGCTCTTGTGACGAAATCCAATTTGCACTTATTTTATTTTCACTATAGAAATTTCAATTTCAATTTTATTTGTTTTAAGTGTGAACGAAAACAGTTGAAAATAAACCTTTAACAACGAACATAATAAAAAAAATAAATAAATAAATAAAATAATACAGAAAATTTAAAAATGGATACAAGTAATCATTAGTGGAGGTAAACAGAACAAAAGAAACTAAATCAAAGACAAAGCATATAAGAGGTAATCAATTCATACAGTTACAATAAAAAATCAGTTACAGTACATGTGAAATAGACAAAGAGCTAAAAATTGCTCATTGACATATTATCAAAGTACACTCCCAGACAAAAATATGGAGATTTTTGAAAAACATGAAATGTTCATCTGAAAAAACTCTTTTAAAAAAAGAAGGACTTGTTCATGCATTATACAATGATCTATTCGAACGTTGCTTAGTTTCTTCTCTATACACAAAAAATTTTATGTACTTCAAACAATTTCTTTCAACAAAACATACAGAAAAACAAACCGTATTGAAGTCAAAAGTTTGGAGATTTGTCTTTGCTGGGACATAAGTTTGGAGATTTTTTGTTTAGTATTTGGTCCAGCCGCCTTTAACATTAATAACTGCTTGCACACATTGTCTCATACAGTCTATGAGACACTGAGAATCATCTCTCGATATTTCATCTCTCGATTCTTTCACATTTTGAATAAATCCTTGTTTGTTAAAATTTTACATATGGTAACGTTTCGCTACATTTTACCCCAAATTGTTTCTATAGGATTAAGTTCAGGACTATTTCCTGGCTATTTTAGAAGGTGAATATTTTGTTCTTCCAACCAGTTCAGTGTCGTGTTTGCTCTGTAACAAGGTATATTATAAAGTTACCATCGGGAAAGTAAAAAGCAGCACCTGGTATCAGATGATCAGCCATTATTTCCGTGTAATAGGAACTGCTGAAGTTTCTTTTGACAAAAGCTAAACTTCCGGTCCATATGCATTAAGGGCGGCATCACAGTTAAAGGTCTCAAAAAGGACTCTCGCGCTGGCTCGGTAGAGCTGAATTTGAGCGCGAGTCCTTTTCCCGAGTCCTTTCGCATCACAGCTCCCCTACAGGCACCAGCTCAAGTGAACCACGGCGCCAGCGAGATGTGAGACGGAAGTGACGCAAACTTGTAGGCGTGTTCTCTGGAAACCTTTGCGTAGTCATAGGAACGGTGACAGGGCCGAGATCCACATATGCTGGACATGTGGTTCTTATGTCACCTTTATGGAGGAATGTAAAAATTTTAAAAAAAAGTTGTTTTTGAAGTTATTCTGCTTAGGAAATCGAAATTTTAACAGATTTAAAAACTATTTTTCCTTAATTAATTACAGTAATAATTCGTATATTAAATCTGTAGATATATAAACTGAAGTACTATATTAAGATATAGTATTGGATACAATATTATACATTAATACAAGCAAAATCTCTTACTCTACAATATATGTAATGAAAATATGGAAAGGCAAATGCAATTTTGAAAACGATTTCATTGTATGTTGTGGAAAAAGAAATTTTGTTTGTCTTATTTTACAATATTATATGTTATAGTATGAGTTATATCCAAAATTATTTGATAATATAGTACCTGAATTACGTGATGACTAACTATTTCATTATTCTTTATTTAAATCAGTTTATCCCTCTGAACACATGTACGTTTCTTATTAATAAACTGTCGGTAAATCAAATTTTATAAGAAACCATAGGACTTTATTTTTAGGTTTAACCCCTGTCAAATTTCTTATTTTTTCTTTATTATAAAATAGGTTTTTTAAATTCCAATTCCAAAATTTTTAAATGATCATACTTAATTAGATATAGATATAACAACTTCTGAATTACTTGCCATCTATTTTTTTCTTAAATTTTTATAAAAGCTTGTGAAATTGTTATCGGGGACAATATTGGTTTATTTTTTTTCCTATCATAATTCCAACATTAGGGAAACTAGTAAATTTATGTTCAGATTTATATAAAAATCCTTAAGTTAAAATAATTTATATTTGGAATTGTGTGGATCAGAGGTAAAACATCGTTTCCTTGAGAAATGCTTTATAAACGGAGTGTAATTTTGCACATTACTTATAATAAATTATTTTTTTATTTATTATTTAAATATCAAATTACAATTTCCAATTTGATATGTGCATTTTCAATAATGTACTTAAGTTGCAGCCTGCGTTAGTTTTCACTTTATTGCATTTACGTATGACCTTCTAGCGCTATTTAGGTAACATTGCGTACATTTATTGGTATTATTATTATTATTATTATTATTATTATTATTATTATTATTAACAATGATTATGTTTATTTCTTATTAATGTAATAATTTTTTTTGCGTTTCATTTTTGTAATAAAAACTGTAATTACACGAAAGAAACTGCGAGAGCCAATATATAGCGAAGCAAGGAGAGAAGAGCAAACATGCTGGGGGAGGAGGTGAGAATCGACACGCAATGACAGTGATGGAAATATATGTACTGATCCCGTACATTTGAAGGAAATGTGGCGTTTCTTTAATTTAAGATGATCAGCGTCATTCATAAAAATGCTTCATTCATTTTTTTTAGAATGAAGCATTTTTACCTGTTGCGAAGAAGCGCAGCGCCACGAGAAACTGCAATGCAAGTCGGCGAATATTTCCCCCATATGAGCATCACCATATTTTTCGCCAAACGGTATCGCATACGAAAACTATAATCATCGTATTCTTCAATTGGATTTGATCGGTCTCGAATTCTACGATCACACAGGAATTCTAAAGTGTTCATCACGCGCGTGACTCCTTCGATATTTTCATACGCCGCCTTGTTGAAGGACTCTAGAAAGGACTCTACTCGCTAAGCCACCTCGTTCGCGGCTCACATACGGCGAGTCCATTTGCCCTCTGTTGATGCGCTTACGACCAACTGTGATTCCTTTTTGAGACCTTTTCAGAGACTCGGGTGTTTTGAGACCTTTTCAAGAGACTCAAGGCGCACGTTATACACAACTGTGATGTGGGCCTTATTGTTCCCTAAGCTAAGATGCTTGGTAGAAATTTGATTCTATATGGTACACATCTAAAGTCCAACTTTTGTTGTTTCTTGTGCACAACTTTTTGTTTATCATCATTCAGTAGCTAAATTTAGATTCATCACTGAATATGACTTTTTGCTATTGTTCTATAATCTATGTTGAGTGTTCACGTGCGCACTCAAGTCCTTTTTCTTCGTTCGTTTAGTTTGGAGAGGCTTTTTTGCTGCAGAAGGAAAAGAGTAACCTCTCTTTTTCAAACGCCGGATTGTTATCTATGCCGAAACTTCTTTCTTGCTGGTTGGATTCCATTTGGCAGTAATTTCTCTTGCCATTTGAGAGCGTGATATTCTCTGATAATACCTCTTAGATGTCTATCTTCGGCTTTACTTGTGATGTGTTTTCTGCCGCACCTTTGCTTCACAGAGCAACTTCCAATTTTCTTATATTTTACAATAATCTTGCTTACAGATTTTGTAGTTAAGTTGAGATCTTTTGCTATTTTAATTTGTTTATCGTTTTCTTGCCATTTCTTAATAATTAAGTCATGAATAGATTGAGGGATCTGTTTTGTAGGAGGCTTATTGAAAATTTAAGAAAATAAATTCAGCACATCCCTAAATTGTAATCAATCAACCCATCTTAGATAATTTACATAATCATGGGGTCTATAGCTAAATTTCTGCTACTAGAAACTTCAAATGTTTTTAACAAAATCTCCAAACTTATGTCTCAGTATAATGAAATCTCCAAACTTTTGACTTCAATGCAGTTGTTATTTTGCTTGTTTTTTGTTCAACAAAATTAGTTATTACTCAAAAAATTTTATGAGTAGTTAATAAGATGGTGTATATTAAATGTACATCGCTGTGTAATGCATAGTACAATTCTATTTGATTTTAATATCACTTATCTGAGATGAATCTTTTATATTTTCAAAAATCTCCATATTTTTGTCTCGAAGTGTAGTTTAAAAGTTCATTACAAAAAGCATAACAGTCAGAGTTAAAGATGTCTACAAAACACTGAGTTTGTTATACTTTAAGAATAAACTGGTACATGTATAATAAAAATAAAGAAATAAGCAATATAATAAAAATAAAAAAATTTCTATTACTGAAAAATATATCTTAGCAATTTAATAAAGAAAGAATAAATTTTATAAAACCTAATTGTCTTTTTCATATGATTACTAACAAGTATAAACTAAATTTAAAAAAAAAAATTAACAACAAATCGACTTCAACAATAAAATTAATATGGGACCATCTTGGTGCTAAACCGAATCCAATGTAAAAAGAATTTTTAAAAACGGTTTATAAATGATGGAAATATCGATGAACATACATAAAAAATACATACAAACGAACATAGAACCTCCTCCTTTTTGAAGTCTGTTAAAAATGAGATATTAAAATGCACCAATTTTATTTGATAGAATATCAAGGGAAAAAGATAACCCTTTGTTTCACCCAAAACAAAAGACCCCCCCCCCCCACTTTCCCGTGCATAACTGTTTTCGTTTTTCTTAGCGATTGCATCATCCCTTATTTTTTGGTTGACCCATGATCTTCATTGCTATTAATATTAGTATTATTATAATACCAAAAACTGTGAACAAATGGTAGTAACAAATAAAATAAGCACAAAAACCACAATTCCACAAATTGTGAATTTGTGGTTTCATTGCTATTGTCTAGCAACGTAAACATTTTTAATTAAAAAGTGAAGTTTAGGGACTTTTTATAAAATTTTCTTGAATTCAAAAAGAAATAAAAATTTATTTAGTTCTTCATTTGGTGATCTATTATTTAAAATTTATTCATTTGATTTTTAAAAAAATACAAAAATTAAAAGATAAACTTCCTCATTTGGTTATTTAAAAACAAAAATAAAATAAAATAAAAATTTATTTACCGTAAATCTTCTACTATAACGCGAATTTTTTTGGCCTAAAAAAGCATCTAAATTTGCTGGGTCGCGTTATACTAGAGTATAAAAATCAGCCCTCCGACGACTGCGGCCGATCGTCGATAATAACAACATCGATAATAACAACATCGTCATGGATGAAAGAAACAGGATATTCAACTGCTCGATTTTCAAACTGAGTTCTTTATTTGGGGCGCCATCTGGATATTTGCGTGCACATTAACGCCTTTAGCAGGCGATAAAATTATGTTTTTATTTTTTAGTTTTTATCAATTAAAGGAATGTTAGAATACACAACGTTACAACGTAAATTTATTTTTATCATCGTGTTTTTAATTGTATATTATATTTATTAAAAGCTTTTCTTAGTAATTCCCTACATATAAAATATGTATACTGTACATAGTAACATTTAAATAAATACACATACAGGTAAAAGCACGTAAGCATAACATGTTGTTAATATTATAATTACAAAAGTATTATAACTTTTTTAAACATGTTAATGTTAATTTTGGGGAAATAATAAAAGTTTATTTCAGGCAGGAATAAAATAATTCTATAGAAGTTATATAATCACAAAGTTTTAAAAAGATTTTGTTAAAAATTATTAAAAAGGATTACTAAAAGTTTTGAAAATTTACAATTCAATTAATACCTGGTAATAATTAGTCAATTATTAATAAATTAGTGAATATTAATCTGCCTAGAATGTCCATTTTTTTAGTATGGTATTAGATGTACCTTGAATATGAAGTACATCTATATATTTTTATATGATACGGAACATGAACAAAAAATTTTATTATCCCAGCAACAAAGAATTTTGAAAAAGTTTACCATAAAACATGCGAAATATTTTTTTTTCTATGTTTATCATGGATGATGCATGAAAGGTCAGCGTGTTTTTTTTTTATTTATTTATTTCCTGGGATGTAAAAAAAATGTAAAATGTATAAAACACTTAAGTTTACTGATTATTTGAATTACCATGTCTCCTAATTTTCATCATAAACATATATCAAGTCACTGTCATAATGTACAACAACAGGCGATGGTGATCTTACATTTGTATTCTTCTTTTGCAAAATCTAATATCGACATAGTGACTAGACGTTTATTTACCGTTCAGGATCCTTCGGAAAACGAAAAAAGGATAGTTCTTTATTTATAACTCATGAATTATTGTAATTTAGCGCAGTGCACTTCTCTCCTCCATTGTAAGCCGCCACGCCTGTCATCATCTTCATCATGCATCGTCTGCTTAGGTAGCGATGTGCACACAAATATCCAGACGGCGCCACCGTAAAAAACTCACGGGCGACACAATAGGAGTTGAGAATCCAATTTCTTTCATCCATGACATCGTCAACAACATCGATAATAACTTCTCCCAAACACTGATACTTCTAAATAGGCCTACTTCCAAACTGCCTCAAACCAAAGCCTACAAGAAAGCTTATGTAGTGAAAATATTAAACTGAA
>JAHWFO010049333.1:1448500-1466096 GCA_023313115.1 Rhysida immarginata
TGCTTTTGTCGAAGTCGCTTTCTGTGCTGATGACATTCAGACGAATTAAATTCAAATGTTCCAAAATTAAATTAAATTTTAATTTCCCCCATTAAAATCATTTGGGTTACAAACAGGCACGATATGCTGATTCATTCCATAAAAACATGTAAAAAAAGAACTCTTCAGCCAATGGACATTGCCACCCAATATACCACTTTGTGTTGATTGGTTAGTTTTGATTGACAATAGCACTGCAAGCACTATATAAACTCTGGCAATGTCAGTGTAAATCAGTACAACCTATCCATCCAGTTCTTTTCGATCTCCAGCATATTTATTTAGTGATTCTTCAACCTGCATTTAGTGATTCAGGACTTAGAGATTCTTCACTCAGCAAAACTAAGGTACTTTTTCTTTTTTTTCTGTTTTTTTTTATTCTTTTTTTGTAAATGACTTGGCTTTCTGATTTCTGTGCTATAAATTAGTATTAATATGATGAATTTTTATTCTGAAAAAGGTTTGATTAGAAATGGCTTCAAGAACAAAAAAACGTTTTTCTTATGCTGCCAGTTTCAAACTGAAGGTAGTAGAGTACGCGGAAAGAACCAATAATCTGCAGGCATCGAGACATTTCGATGTACCAGAAACTAACATTAGAGAATGGAAAAAACAAAAGTCTTCTTTGGGAAAGATGCCTAAGGCAAAAAAGGCACTGAGAGGTAAGAGCGTTCAGTGTCCAGAACTAGAAAAGGACCTCGTCGAGCGGATCGAAAATCGGCGAAATGATGGATATATTGTTTCATCGATGCATGTATGACTACAGGGCAAGAAGATGTCTAAAGATGTAAAATATAAAATTAGCCAGCCATTAAAGTTCTCTCGTGGCTGGTATTCGAAGTTCATTAAGAGAAACTCTCTGGCAATTCGTCAGCGGACGAAAATTTCTCAAAAGCTCCCGAGTGACCTGGAAAATAAGGTAATGATAACAATTAGAAAATGATCTCTATTTTTCTGTTTCTCTATTTCTCAATTTATTATAATTGGAAAAATTCTCTATTTATTTATAACGTGATGAGTTTCCATAAGTTTATAATAAATCTACGGAAACAGCATTCCTTTGGCCTGGGTCATATCGGGAACATGGATGAAACGCCCATGTTTTTCGATATGCCTAGTAATCGAATACTGGACAATATTGGCAAGAAAGAGATCTACGTCAGAACAACTGGGCACGAGAAGACACATTTTACGGTGGTTTTAGCCTGTCTTGCCAATGGAGACAAACTACCGCCCATGGTTATTTTTAAAAGGAAAACCTTACCAAAAGGTGAAAAGTTCCCTCCTGGGTTGATTGTTCATGTCCATCCTAGAGGGTGGATGGATGAAGACGGAGTGAAGTTATGGCTAGAGAAAATATGGAGCAGAAGAACTGGTGCAATGTCGAAGCCGCCCGCAATGCTGGTCTGGGACCAGTTCAGAAGCCACCTCACAGAGCGAGTAAAAGCGAAGCTTAAGGAAACGCGAACAAGCCAGGCAGTCATCCCAGGTGGGCTGACAAGCCTGTTGCAACCACTTGACGTGTTCTTAATAAGCCATTTCAGGACAGAGTGAGGCAGTACTGGATTAGCTGGATCGCATCTGACGAGGTGCAGTTGACACCAGCAGGAAACCTGAAGAAGCCCAGCCTCTCGCAGGTAACTAATTGGGTTAAACAGGCTTGGGATTCGATTCCAGAAGCCGTGGTTAGAAGGAGTTTTTTGAAAACTGGGATCGCCAACAAAATGGATGGCACAGAAGATGATCTTCTGTGGGACGATGAAGACGAAGATGCAGCCAATTGTTTAGAGGAAGAAGACTGGGATACAAATGTCAAATTAACTGAGGAAGATTGGAAAGACCTGTTCGAAGACACAGATGAATCAGATTTTGAAGGTTTTTGAATATTAAATATACCGACTATTTAAAAATAAAGGTTTTTTTTCTGTATAAGTTTGTACATTTTATTTCTCGCGAGGAGTCAAAAATGGGGGTCGCGTTATACAAGAGGATAGGATTTTTGCCAATTTTTTGGGCCGAAAAAGTGGAGTCGCGTTATACAAGAGGTCGCGTTATAGTAGAAGATTTACGTTAGCTCATTTGGAAATTGTGAGAAATGCTTCTCAAGTAATCAGTAGCATCCATAGTTTCAAATCTCATAACTGTTTCTTGGATTCTTCTCTCTGCATCTCTTTATATATTATTTTTTAGGTAATATCTCATAACTTTTATATAATTTAGTTTTTAATTAGGTAAATATTGGTCCTGCATGGAAATCATTTTAAAACTGGGGGTCTTGATCCGGAGCCGAATCAGTCTCGCGCCGAAACGTCCCATTCCGTCCAGGAGATCCTATCTGTAGTCAGGTTTGAAAAGGACCCCAAAAAGATATTACTTCACGAAACACTGGAGATCAGGAAACACGTGAAAAATGCAAAGTACAAAATACTGAACACTCAAGTCGGCTTTGAAAAAAAAAGGCCATCCTCAAAGTTGTTAACAATATACAAACCGACCAGGAAGCGATATTCTTCGGTGACACCAAGCCAGTCTTGACTTTTGCCAGTTGGAGTTACGCCCCAGGAAAATTTTTTAGACTTTTGTCCCTCAGTTATTTTTTTTTTTTACTTTGCAAAAAAATTTTCCCTTTACTATGTCTAATATTGGCCTTTCATTTCTATTATTTTGTTTGTTAATTGGCCTCCTATATTTTGTTTACTATTGGCTTTTCATTTGTATTAATTTTTGCACCATTCATTATTTCTTTGTACAAATACCGTGTTTTGCAAAAGTTCTGTTGCACACGTGTGACCCCCACAAAAATGAATAACTACATGTGTGATGCAGTTAGACACGGTTTTTATTGTCAGAATTGATACTTGTGTGTGCACAATACATATTAATCGATGTAGCTTCCATCAGCAGCAATGACCTAACTAGTCGACGCCTTAATTTCTAGAACCCAAGAACCCACCCCCCCATCAGCAGCAAGCACACACTCTAGGCGCAGTCTAAAGGCCCGACAAACGATACGGGTGTAGTCTTTCTTCGTGGTGGTCCACACGCGGTTCACAGATGCTTTCAGCTGGTCAATGTTGCGGTGACGGATTTTGCAGGCCTTACTCTCAATAAGTGCACACGCTGTAGTCAAGAGGGTTGAGGTTGGGCGACTGAGGAAGCCAAAAGTCCTTCGACCAGAAGTTCATGTTCGACCCCAACCACTCTTGAGCGGTCTTGGCACTATGGGCCGGGGCACTGTCTGTTGAAAGATGTAGACCGCATTCCCCGTCACTTTTTTCACCCAGGGCAGAACGTTCTTGGTCAAGATGCCCTTGTAGTCGGCCGCGGTAAGCCTGATCGAGAACCAGATTGGCGGCATTTTCATGCCATTCGACGCCACGACGCCAAGCATCATCACTGAGGCCGGGTGCTTGGTTTTAGCACTTAGCGGACCTCAGAGATGTCCTGGCCGAAGCTGACCATGCGGTCGTTCTGCTTGTTGACGACCGAGTCGACCGTGAAGGCTTTTCCATCAGAATAGATGAGAATGCGATTGCCATGGCTCTTCAAGTCATTGAGAAGGCGACGATAGTGCTCCCGACGTTTTTCTCGCATGCCATCCGTCAGCAACGGTCTTGCCACGTGCCTCAAACTCTTTCCACCCGCTTCCTTGATGGCTCTGGACACCATGGCCACAGAAATGTTCTTTTTCGTTGCGAACTGTGTCATTTTGAGAGTCTGGTCACGTTCGAAGGCTTTTCTGACACCCACACGATTGATAACGCGAAGTCTGCTTGCACATGGGCGATCTTTGAGGTCTTCCCCTTTCATCAGCCTCTCTGTGACTCTGTGGACAGTCATCCGGCTGACGTTGAGCTGCTTAGCGATGTCAGACTTGTTGTAGCCCGCGCGAAGGAGCACAGAGATCTCAATTCTGTTGCGTTCCATTGCAAAATCCTTGCATCCGAATCGCATTCATTCCACCTATGTACCTTTACATTATGGTATTGCCTACGTCTTCAACAGCACTTGCTCCATGGATGATTCCACCCCCCCCCCCCCCCCCTTGATATTGAGGCATTAGCAGGTGTAATAGAACTTTTGCAAAACCCGGTACTCATGTTTATCTTATTGCTTGTAAGCTCACCAATCAGGATTGAGTGACGTCTTTCTGATTGGTTGACATTTTCCACCAGCACCTCACTGAAGGTAACATTAGTTTCATTTCCACAGGTTTCTACTTCCGTATAAAGATCTAGATTGTGACTGTGACGCTCTTACATATCGCATATGATTGATTGCCTGGAAAGACAAATTTTGTTTGTGACAGTAGAGAAAGCTCATGCTTATTAAAAATTACTTATACATAGTGCTGTTGTTATTGGTTAACAGCATATGAGTGGTAGTAGGTAATCTTAAGACCATAACTTTTCGTTTGGATTGTGACGTCGTAGGTTGTAAAGTGTTTCTTGCATTGCGTTTTACTCGCCAGGTAAATCAGCTCTCTGGTAAGCGCTCTCACTAGCAGCATCTGGTAATTGCTTAAACTTTCATTTGCATCTGGTAAATATTCATTGCAGCTCAAGTTAGCACTAGTATGGGAAACGCATAATTTTTAGCGTTCCCCCATCCCCGTTTATGAATAAATTAACTACATCGTCAATAAGCCAGAGCTGGGAGGTGGATTGCTTAGGTTCGAGACCAGAAACAAAGTAGTTTGACACAGCACTCAGTTGACTGACATACAAATGCTTTATTCTCATAGGAATACAACAAATTCATTTAATCTAATTACTATCATTTATCATCTCAGACAAGATTCTAAATATCATAAATTGCCTTAATTTTGACGGGGCCCCTTCGAAAAATCCTAATCAAGTTTAGTCTCCACCAAGCATGCATTGAGCGACTCTCATAACGGATCCACTGGCACTACGAGGCACTAGCCAAAAGATCGCTCGGCACAACATCATGCGTTGCTAATGCAAGAGAGAGAGGACTCATGCTCCCAGGACGGACGAGCCGCTGTCAACGCGTTGTGCCCCCGGATAAATATTCCTTTCGTCAAACGTACTCAGACGCTATGTGCCTCCTTTTTTGTGCACGAGAAGGGGGGAGGTACGAAAACCCCTCTTGGCGGACACAAAGCTTCGACCCGTCAGCCACTGGTGAGGCTCTAAACAACACCGACGCTAAAAAAGGAAACAATTTCCGTTATGAAGAACATGCGGTGCAGGGAAATCAGAGCGGCCCCTCTATTCCAAGCATGTTTGCCCTGATGCGTGCTCTTATCTCTGCATTGACTAGTGCTAAGTGTGCTCTTAACTATTATTACTAGTATTTAACACTAAGTAAACCAGGTTACAGCGTTTCATTACGTCAATCGGTATGGGAGTTCAATTGTTTAGAGCGACGACTATTTTCTGCCACGAGAGCATAGCATAAGAGGGCGTTGTCGCTTTGGCCGATGTTTCGACGGGAGGCTCGAAAAACCGGTTACTAAAAAGTACACTATTCTCTCGTAATGTAACTGTTCATGTTGGAGAAAATATTAGAAAAGATATCACTCACCAAAATCCGAGTCACTCCACACATATTACCATAAATGACCTCTGTTGTAGGGCATCTCACTCCATGTACTCTGGGGAAACAGCACTCAACGGGCATCAACGTTCCACTAAACTCTCCTCCTCGGGTGATCATGATAGTTCGTTAAATATTAAAACTAAACTTATAAAACTTTTCGTTCATGGTCACAACGTTCCAAAAAAAAAAAAAACAATCAACATGGCTACTCTTAAAATACGTCCGCTTTATACCAAGACGTACGGTATAAAAAAAAACATAAGCATAACATCGAACCTTTTACAACAAACAAAAGACAACACGCAATTCCACACATTCATTCCTAGAAATTCTAGTAACAATCCTTTGTTGGAGGCTGAGACGATCTTCTACTAATTGCTGCCAACAATCTCAGCTCCAACATAGGGAGACAATAATCGCATTCATTCTTTGCTCTCCCAACAATCATAACCATACAATCTTACTCTCCCGGGTAAACAACGAGCACAACAAATAAGCAATCAGCGCAAGATTTTCATATTAATACACTACTGTTTATAAAAATCGCAACACCCTGATGGAATAGCCCAATCTGCATTAAATTTGGAGCATTTGCATATCATGGGTCAGAAAAGAAACCATTAGATTTTCAGGTCAATACAATGCGTTTTATTGTCACATTAGTATCGGGTGAAACCACCGTGGGATGCAATTACAGCCTCTAAACGTCGTGGCATTGAGTCAAACATGCTCTGAATAAGGGCCTGGGGAATGTCCTGCCATGCTCTGTCTACACGGGTATACAGTTCATCCACAGTTGCTGCTGCAGGAGTCTGACGAGCCAATCGATGAGCAACCCTGTCCCAAACATGTTCGATTGGGAACATGTCTGGTGAACGAGCAGGCCAGGGGAACAACAGCGCCTGGAAGGTTCTGCAGGAAGGGGATGACCTCGGGTTGCACAACTTCCCTGATGTACCAGTCACTGTTCAGATTGCCATGGATTCTTATCAGACGGGAACGGCCATGGTAACTGATTGCACCCCACATCATCACCCCTGGCGTTTGTCCTGAATGACACTGCAGGATGCATTCTGGAAGGTCGCGCTCGCCACGATGTCTTCTGACTCGTAGCCTGCCGTCATGGTTTTGCAAGTTAAACCTTGACTCATCCGAAAACACAACTTGTTGCCATTCAGCTTGCCACTGTTGGTGTTGATGGGCCCATTGCAACCTGAGGCGCCGGTGGTTTTGAGTCAAAGGAATCCGCAACAATGGTACTCGTGCCATCAATCCTCTGGAAATCAAACTGCGTCGTACAGTGCTAGCAGACATTGTCCTGCCTACTGTAGCACCCCACTGTTGTGCTAACACTGTGGAAGTGGCTGTACGATCTGCACCCACACATGCGATAGAGGAGTCTGTCATCTCGCGGTGTCGTCGTGCTGGGTCTTCCTGAGCCTGGTCTTTGGTGTGCCCTGTTCTCTTCGCTCCACTGCCTCCATGCACGCATAATTGTCTTTGCATTACGTCCTACACGAGCAGCAATGTCACGATACGACCATCCCGCTTCACGCAGACCAATTATGCGTCCTCTTTCAAAGTCTGTCAGCTGTTGATATGGTACCCTTCGTCGTCGTCGAGGCATGGTGTTCTTTCAAGCAATTACTCTGAAAATCTAATCATTTATACTCTGACCCATTGTATGCAAATATTGCAAATTGCATATGGATTAGACCATTCCATCAGGGTGTTGCGATTTTTATAAACAGTAGTGTACATGTTAACCAAATACTATGTAAAATTATCCTAAAATGAGTATCAATAAATCGTTTTTTAATTCGGCGGGGCGCGGGTCCCACGAACTGTTTTGCCAAGACAACGAAAAACAAGGAATACCACAATAAAAAAGAAAACTTAACTAAACAGAAACCTTATTTACATTCGTACTACACTAATGCTACCAAAGACATATTTATAATGGTAATAAAACAAAAAAATGCCCTTCGTCGGACTCACGTGACTTCCAACTAACCTGGAACGTCACATATTAATCTCTTTTGTTCTAGTGAAGTAATGCAGCAACTGCTATACATATCTGGACACAGGGTTTATCAGCTATTTGAGAATACAGTTTTTAGACTTAATAAGTGGCCCATATTATTATTAAGTTTTTTTTTCTTCTTCAGAAGGTTTAAATATAACTCATAGCGGTAGAAGGGTGGATCATAATACTGTTCCTATTGATTAAACAGGTGGTGGCCTTACAGTATAACAGAGAGACGTCAGTAGTCCAACTAGTTTCATCATTTATTCCCGGCTTTGTCAAGGATATGTAGTAGCACTAGCGGTTAAAACCCAATGCATCCCATCGCTTCAGCGCATGCGCATTTACGGTGTTGCTAAAAGGTGATGATTCTGTGGCGATTTTAGCAGCGGGAAAGCAATCCCTTCTCACTTAAAAGTTTACAATATTTTTTCTTTCTTAAATTAATTTGCCTTTTATGCGGTATCGTTATTTGTTTTTTTTTTGTATTTTTTTGTTATAGATTTTCTACTGCATTTAAAAAAATAATAAAATCAATATCGTTTGATTCAGAAATAATTTAAATTAAAATAAATAACAACAACTTAAAAAATTAAAGAAATCATGACTATTTCAAATTCCTTTTGAAATTAAAATAAACTTATTTATTTATTTATTTATTTATTTATTTATTTATTTATTTGGGTTAAGATAATTACAGTAACGCCCTGCGGGGTCAGGTATGGTCCTAGACCGACTAGTTAGACCTCACGGGCGTAGTAAATAATTGTAACAAAAAAAATAATAATAAACATAAACATTATAAGAGGAAAAAAAACTTAAACTAAATAAACAAGATGGGCTAGAATGGAATACTGGCAAAGATTAAATCATAACTTAAATGAAAAATTTTGAGTAAATTTAAAAGAAAACAATCATTTGCATGGGTAGAAATGAAAGTAGTTGCCAAATTGGCGACTATGAACAATTAAAACCTAAATTGCCAGTTGTGACCATCAGTAGAAAAAGCTGACAGTTAATAACTTTGGGTACCATATAAAGAATCTTTAAAAATAAAAACGTAGCATAAATGACATTGCAATTCACAAGAAAAAAAGAGTACTGTAATAATTACAACAAGGTAAGGTAAAGATCGCAAAAAGATTACAAAATAATATAATCAAGTCACTTAGAAAAAGTAATAAAAAACATAAAAAATTACCTTTGATGTTACAATATCACAAAATTTGTGATAATTACTATTTTTTGTATAACTAAATAATTTTCGATTGTTTAAATAAGTTATATTTTATTAATTGAATGAACAACTTCCTTTGTTTTATTTTATTTTTAATTTTGCATATATATTTATGCTTCTGGAAATGCCAATTATTTTGTATGTTACATCAATAAAAATAAAGAAATAAATAAAAATAAAAAGTTGTAAAGGTATATAGAATACTCTTAAGATCAATTCATTAGTAAATTTAATAAAACTATTTCAAGATATCAAGAGAGTTTGACAATGAAAGCTGTTTGTCAACGTAATTCGTAACGACAGGAACATGGGAATGTCAATGTTAAGGGAAAAGGCAGTGTTTCTCAACTAGTTTTCTTAAATTATTAATTTAAGGATAGGTTAGGTTAAATTGACCGTAAGAATAATCTATATACTGTTGTAATGTAATAAAAACCTTTACAAATTTTTATTTTTATTTATTTCTTTATTTTCATTGATGAAACATATAAAATGATTGGCATTTTCAGAAGTCATTCTTGCCTTATATTGGAATGCATAAATAAATATACAGAATTTTAAAAAAATAAATAAAAGGAAGTTGGTCAACTGATAAAATATAACTTATTTAAACAATAGTAATATTTAGTTATGCCATAGCGCAAGCTTACCATAGCGTATAGAAGAGAGTCTTAAAAAAAACAGTACTTATCAAAACTTTTCTGATATCATTCTAACATCAAAAATAATTTATTTTAATTTCAAAAGGAATTTTGAAATGGTCATGGTTTTTTAAATTTTTTAAGTTGTTGTTATTTATTTTAATTTAATTTATTTCTGAATAATACATTATTGATTTTATTACATTTTTTTAAGTGATTGGTTTTTTTTTAAATGGAGTAGAAAATCTATTACGAAAAAAAAAAAGATGCCCGCATAAAAAATTAATTTAAGAAAGAAAAAATACATGTATGGTAAACTTTTAAGTGAGAAAGATTCTGCTTTCTCACTGCTAAATTCAGAGAATCATCGCATCTGTATGCTACTATTTCAGCTTTTAGCAACACCCTAAACGCGCATGCGCTGAAGCGATGGGATGCATTGGGTTTTAACCGCTAGTTATGTAGCAAATCGACAATCGAACAGTGAAGTGTACATTTGTTAGGATGGGACGAAAGCAGTGCTTTCACAAGCTCATCCAACCAGAATAAACTCCAAATGAAATACTCTGAGGTAGTCAAGAAGCCTAACCAACCCAAGCGGTCTTCCATATTATACAAAAAAGAAAATAAGATTGATGATTGTCAGAAAGAAAAAACAAACGAAATAAAAAAATACAAGGAGAAATAAGATTATCACATCTTCCAGTAGTCTGGGAAAGAGACGTTCCTTATATCTTCAAAATTGATGTCAAGAACGTGCCTCGGTTTACGATACTTCGTATGCCAGTTCATATTCAATGAGTTCTTCAGTATTCCATTCACAAGTTTATTGTCGTGAGTCTTCATCTTCTGTATCATAATCAAAAGGAGATCCTGTATAAACTTTCCGATATGGGCCATGCTTAAATCCATGTGGATGGATTGGTTTTTCACCGTCCTTCTGTCCAGCTGAGCAATGGTCCTCAGGGTAACATTCTGAAATGACTGTAGTTCACTCCATCTGGTTTTACAGATAGTCGCCCACGCAGGCATGCCATAGAGGAGTATGGTCTGGATAATCGATTTGTACAGAAGTAGCTTATTGTCAATGCTGAGGGCGCTGTTGCGACCCATGAGAGCTATGATACTGTACTTAGCCCTCTTCGCTTTATTCAGAGCATAGGACATATGCTGGTTCCATGAGAGTCTTGAGTCAATGATAACTCCCAGATACTTGTAGTTGTCCACCCAGTCCAGTTTCTTATTGAACAGAGCAAGAGAATCTGGGGATGCTTGAGTTTCCTATTGAGGTACAAAGCCTTGCACTTTCCGACGTTAAGGTTCAACTTCCAGCAGTTAAACCAGTCTTCGAACTGCTTCAAGGCGCACTGCAGCCGAGTGATAACGTGAGCCGTCTGGTGTGCCCATGTCATAATGGCAGTGTCATCCGCATAAAAATACAGATTACAATTATCGGGTTTCGGGAAATCATGTACAAAGTAATTAAATAGCACAGGCCCGAGGTCAGAACCCTGAGGGACACCGGCCTTTACAACACGGGGTGTGGAAAGATCTTCTCCAACTTCGGCTTGATGGGATCTGCCGTCAAGAAAGGATTTCACCATCAAAATCAAATCGGCAGGGAACCCGTCTCTGATCATTTTGTAGATAAGGCCCTCATGCCACACTTGGTCAAATCGAGAAATACCACCCCACAGTACCTGGATAGGTTCAGGGGGGTGCTCAGGTCTTCAACGAGCCTCTATATCTGCATCGGACAAGAGTGGGCAGCACGAAAGCCAAACTGCTCTTCCCGAAAAAGGTCATTTGCTAGACAGTGATCTTGGAATCTGACGAGGATCGTTCTCTCCAACACCTTGGACATCGTGGGTAGCAGGCTAATAGGTTGGTAACTCACCGGAATTGCAGGATTTTGCCCCTGCTTGGGATACTCAACACAATAGATTTCTTCTAAGCCACAGGGAAATAAGCAAATTTCCAGCAGTCGCGCAGGAGGCATGCAAGCTTTTATATACAGAACAGTGGTACAAATTATGCAAATACATGAACCAATAGGATAAAAAAAAATTAAAGAGGAAACAATGGCCAATGGATAAATAGAATAAGCACAGATTTTCGAAATATAATGGCCAATAGAATAAAATGAGAGTACACGCTAATATTATGAATTATACAAAAAGAAAAATTTAAAAGGGGATGGTGCGCGTTTACGCGGACCGAAAAGAGAACTTATCCGGTTGTCTGAGGACAAGAGGATTTACAGAAAATAAAATAAACGGGCAAGAAATAACAACATGCAAAAGAAAACTTAAACAATAATAAAGAAACCGAGAAAAAGGAATCATAATAGATCAGATAAAGAGTTAAGTACTGCATACACATTAAAGCCTGTTTGACAATTGAGAAACAGGTGGGGAAGAGGCCTTCTTGGCCTTGAATATTTCGATCGCTTCGGACATTGCAGCAGTTTTTTCTGGTCTATTGCAGATATGTAAGACAGACATAACCTCTTCTTGTGTCTTCAAAGTGTGTCCGGAATCTTCGAGGTGGTTTGCATAGTGGGGAATACGATCTCGTTTTCTATATCAGTCAATATGTTCTTTGAATCGCACTGCAAAATTGCGGGTCGATAATCTCAAATAGAATCTGTCGCAAAGTGCACAATTCAGGAGGTAAACTCCGGATTGGGAATATTTGTCGGTGGTGACTGTGACGGGTGGGTTCAGAGTAGTTAAGAGCAGCCCTTTGTGTACCAGGTTGACCTTTGACCCAAGATGGCGGCCGGCCACGCCCACCACACCCTCGCCTCAGGCGTTGGTATCCAAACCGGCCTCCACGTGACCCTTTTTTTATCAGCAGAGATAAGATGAAAAGATAAGATAAGCCCAGCGGACCGCCATTTTGGTTGTTATGGCAACAGAGCGGCCATTTTTGATGAGGAGATAAGATAAAACCAGCTGGTCCCCATTTTGAGAAACGGCGGCCATTTCTGTTTTTCTTAATATATTGAATCATATTTTTTATGCATCATAATTCTTTATTCAATATGGATAAAAAGATAAGAAAGATGAAAAGATAAGAAAACGGAAAAAAGAAAGAAAGAGAGAGAGAGAGAGAGAGAGAGAGAGAGAGAGAGAGAGAGAAAGAAAGAAGAGAGGATAGTGGAAAGAGAGGAAAGAGAAAGAAGAAGAAGTGCTTTTTTTTTTTTGGGGGTACGCTTCCTCTTCCTCCCACCCTGTGCTTGGTGTCGGTGGTCCTGAACCGCCTGTACTGTGGTGACAGTCCAGGGGTTCCGGTCCACCCACGCCTATGCAGGCGGGCGGTAGGTTGAGGCAGCTGGGGCACTCTGAGACTCAATCAGGGCGCTGGTTCCTGTGCAGAAAGTGGAGGGCAGAGCTTAGGTAGTTGTAACACTCCATTGAGATGCCAAGCACCACCGCTACACATAGGGGCAGCCGTCGCTGTAAGCCTCGAAGGGGATTGATCTGCACCCCCCTTATGCCGTGGCCAAGGGCATAAGAGCCGTAGTGATTCGGTTAACTAGGGATGGTGTGGAAACCTTCCCCTGACTAGTTCGACCACTGGGAACAGATGCTTGACCGTACACGGGTCTGGGGACCCCATTCCGCGACCGTGCCTTATTCTCATTGGTACCACACAAAAACAAAATTCGGATTTGTTAATTGTCTATGGGTGAGAGAAACCCACACGTTTACAATTCGAATTGCAATGTATATTAGAAGGTTTACTGTAAAGTCGTTTGGTCCTGGGGTCGAATTTGGCAAAGTTATTCAGAAAAAACAACCTTATTTCCATTTAGCTTGGCAACCCTTATTTACCGTGGCGGTGTGTAGTTCCCTCGGTGGCCGCACCGTTGTATGGCGCTGCGTTCACCGTTCCTTCGCAAACGACGTGTTTGTGCGTGTTTCCAGGCCCATTGGCCGAATGTCTGGGTTCTAACATCCTTCACCTTACTGATGTCGGGGTGGCTGACGGGTTTATAAAGACGGGAAGAGGTTCATGTTAAAAAGCGCGCCGCAGTTCTATGTCTTTTCACGTCGGCTTCGACAACGGCGCTCCCCAAAGGACGCTGGGTGTTTTACGAGTACCCTTGGCTTCAGCAGCGTGATGATGAGGGTGCGCTAGTCGCCCACCTCCTCCTACACCTCGCTAAACAGTCAAAAATCGTTCGTTCACAATGCGTTTGTGCGTGTTTCTGGGCACTCACACCCTTCACCTTACTGAAGGCAGGATGGCTGACTGGTCTATAAAGTCGGAAAGAGGTTCATGTTAAAAAGCGCGCTGTCATTTAATGTCTTTTCACACTAACTTCGACAACGTCGCTCCCCTCGAAAACGAGATGAAAAAAGCATTAAAATTAAGTTTTTGGGCTCTTCTGGGTCGTTTGCACATCCCCAAAACATTCTAGATGATGTTTATGATGCTCAGGGTGCGTGTTAATGTTCTCTATGCTTTACATGAAATGATACATTCGCAATTGTGTTCGGTATCGAAGTAGAGTTTTGTAATGCCCTACATGTTCGTTTCTCTTACACAATGCGCAAATATTTGAGTTGTCTTGAATTTACTGGCAATTATTTGCCATCCCTCTGTGCTCATTAACTTTAAATACAGTATACACAGATGTTTCCAGTGTCTATATAAATTTTACCAGCACAAGAACATTAACGTTCGCGAGGCTGTTCAATGCAATGGGACTCTTCTATAACGTTGCATACGTTTTGTCTCGGACCAAATACAACTATTTCTTATGTATTCATTAAAATTTTGTCACTTTTTACAAGGGTGCACGTTTATTACTCTTCTATTCAGTGATCATTATGAGAAAACGTTCGCATTCTAGTGTTTTTCAACTAGCAAACTCGATGTTTATTTCGTATATATGTTTAAGTTCCCTTGCTGTCCACTACGTTCTGTGGGCGCTTCATTCATTGCTTCTTCGCGAAACTGTGAAATTTTTCGAAATGTAAAGTGTCCAATTGAATTCTCATGAAATTCAAGCACTACCCAGGCAGCTTCTGTTGTTATGTGCGTTTCTAATTAGATTCTATTGAATATTTGTGACAGGGTCATTGATCAATGTGCTGAACTCATTGGGTATTCATAACCGACTCTAAGAGTTTTATATGCCGTCTTTGTTAAAATCTACCTCTCCACCTATCTCTCTCTATCACTTTTCTTTTTCTTTCTTTTAAATAATAAAAATAATTAACTCTTTTCACACACAACTGTATGTTTATTATCTTGTACAGTTGTGAACGTAATATTCATTCAACCAAAATAATCATAATGAATTTTCACTCATGTTAATGGGTGTTGTATTTTTTTAGAGGCACAATTTGAATTCTCGTTGAATGCACTAAGTACCTAGACTGTTTTTTGTGTTGTTTGGTTGATTCTAATTCTATTGAATATTTGTGACAGTATGTGGCAAATGTGCTTTTGATACATTGAAATGAATTGTATGAACATTGTAAGATTGTTACCAGCCTGAGCTTTTGTGAAGTTCCTCTATCTTTTTCATACATTTTTCTGAGAATGCATTTTATACAGTATACAATTGAGATCTGTCAATTTTTAGAAAGTCATATGTTTAAAATTTCTTATATTAAATGACCACTTCACTTCATGTAATTTTCAGTTATGCATTGGAAGAATGTTTTACCTGAAAGAAGGGAAATACAGCTCTGCTGTTTCCACATGCCCAATAAATAAAGATAAAAGAAATTGATATAAACAATGTCTGCACTCTGACTTCTTGTTTGACAACCTTCCTTTTACATTGTCAGAGTTTGTGTCAACTTACAAGTACATGTATTATGTTTTAGGGGTCATTCAGAAGAATTTCAACTCTCAAAGATTTTGTGAAACATTTAAGGGTATATGTTTTTAATTAGATAAAATTCAGTTAAATTGAACAATTTTAAAGTCTGTTCAACATTGTCTGCTGTATACAGGTACACTAAACAAGTGCCTACTAAGAATTCACTAAACATTTTCATGACATTTCAAAAAAAAATGGAGATATTTTAACATACATTATCCAAGCTTTAATCAGGAGTTTATGATTATGTGTACTTGTTTAATATTTCTTATGGATACATTGGTGTATGTTTTATAACCTTATTTTAAAAAAGATCACTGAATTTATTTTTCTGTCATAAACCAGAAGAATGTTTGCCTGAAACAAGGGAATAGTAGCTTTGTTGTTTCTCCATTCAAATAAATAAAAAATTGAAATATGGAAATAAAGTGTCTATACACTTACTCTTGTTTTGACAGCATTCCTTGTACATTATCAAAGTTTTGTCTATGTAGTTTACAAATATTATGTTTAAAGAGTCATTTTGAACTATTTAAACTCCAAAGATTTGAGAAATAAAATATTCTTTGCTTTTAAAGATCTTTTAATTAGAATAAATTCAAGTAGATTTGCACAACATTGAATGAAATTTCCTGCCTATCACTGCTCAATAAACCATGATTGGTTTTAAATGAATTCATTTGCTTTTAATTTCAACAATTTTAAAAGTCTGTTCATTAGAAAGTTGACAAATGGCTGCACATGTGCTTACTGTGAATTCACTATGCATGTTCATAACCTTATAAATATAGAGAAATTATCAAGGCAGTCTATATGTTTTAATCAGGACTTTTGCAGATATATGATCTTGCTTCAATATTGCTTATTGTTAGTAAACCACCAAAATGTGTAAATTTTCCAGTTTCGTGCATACGTTTTGCCAAATTTTCCTATTTTCCACAGAAAACCACCAGTTTAAATGATCACAACATGAAATTTCCTGTGATAAACTTTGAAGAGTGTTCTCCTGAAAGAAAGTAATGACAGCTTTGTCGTTCTACATATGAATAAATAAACAAGATAAAAGTGCTCTTGCTTCTATTTTAGAAAAAAAAAAACCCTTCTACAATTGCTCATTATCTGTGGTTACCTTACAAATATCATGTTTAAATAGTCATTCATAAGAATTTCGGTTGCAGGGCTGGCTCTACCATAGTTGCAAGTGGTGCACTTCCACAGGGCGGCAAACTTTTGCAGACGGCAGGCAATGTTAATGTTTGGGGATGGCAACGGCAAGGGTAAAATTGCATTCTGCACGGGGCGGTAAAATTGCTAGAGCCGGCCCTGTTCGGTTGTCATTCATTTCTGTAATAAAAAAATTCTTTGGCTTTTAAGAATTTTTTATAATTCACTTTACTTGACATATTTGCGTACCATACATATTTGTCTACCATAAATGTAATACAAAGCCTATACCCCTTTACTTCCCTTGGCTTATACTCACATAAGCCATTTCTCTTTCATCAATTTGTAAGATTTTTTTCCTCCCTTTTTTTTTTTTTCTCCATTCATTCATATACACACCCCATAGGATTTTATACAGACAGACATCCTGCAGCATTCTCAACAGATCATTTCATTCTTCTTGGTAATCTGAAATGAAAGTTTTATTTGGTTTTAATGCATTAAGTCTGCGTTTGTTTCTTACAAGTTAAAAACATAGTAAAATTATTGAATTCATTAAAAATGCCCACTCAATACATTTCGCTTCATACATCTGTAAACTCTTTTCTTATTCACTGAGTTGCTTTTTTACAAAAAACTTTCTCTAAAAATACACATTGTCATTAAAGATGTGTAGAATTATGGTAAATGAATGTTTGAATTATAATATCTGTTTACTAGAACAATGAATGTTTCCCTTTCACTGTGGTAATAAATATGCTTTTGGACAGAATTATAACTCTAAGCAATTCACGAAGATATAAAGGTACATCTTGATAGACTCCATTCATGAACTGTGTGATCAGTCTCTCTTTCTCTTGGTATCTCTCTACACTTAATGTTTTTAATAAAAATCCTTTCCTTTACTGTTTTCTACCGCCTCCATCCACTTTTCATTTACTGAAATCTATTCCCACAGAAAGGATGCACAGGAGTTTATTAGATGTTCATTCCTTTCTGATGTGTGGAAATGTATTCATTCATTTAAACTTAACAGAATTTAAAAATCAAAAAGCCTTGTATAATTTATGTGCAAATAG
>JAHWFO010049333.1:1466496-1492517 GCA_023313115.1 Rhysida immarginata
ACAAAACTCTACTTCGATACCGAACACAATTGCGAATGTATCATTTCTTGTAAAGCATAGAGAACATTAACACGCACCCTGAGCATCATAAACATCATCTAGAATGTTTTGGGGGTGTGCAAACGACCCAAAAGAGCCCAAAAACTTAATTTTAATGCTTTTTTCAACCCGTTTTCGAGGGGAGTGCCGTTGTCGAAGTTAGTGTGAAAAGACATTAAATGACAGCGCGCTTTTTAACATGAACCTCTTTCCGACTTTATAGACCAGTCAGCCATCAGTAAGGTGAAGGGTGTGAGTGCCCAGAAACACGCACAAACGCATTGTGAACGAACGATTTTTGACTGTTTAGCGAGGTGTAGGAGGAGGTGGGCGACTAGCGCGCCCTCATCATCACGCTGCTGAAGCCAAGGGTACTCGTTAAACACCCAGCGTCCTTTGGGGAGCGCCGTTGTCGAAGCCGACGTGAAAAGACATTGAACGGCGGCGCGCTTTTTAACATGAACCTCTTCCCGTCTTTATAAACCCGTCAGCCACCCCGACATCAGTAAGGTGAAGGATGTTAGAACCCAGACATTCGGCCAATGGGCCTGGAAACACGCACAAACGCGTCGTTTGCGAAGGAACGGTGAACGCAGCGCCATACAACGGTGCGGCCACCGAGGGAACTACACACCGCCACGGTAAATAAGGGTTGCCAAGCTAAATGGAAATAAGGTTGTTTTTTCTGAATAAGTTTGCCAAATTCGACCCCAGGACCAAACGACTTTACAGTAAACCTTCTAATATACATTGCAACTCGAATTGTAAACGTGTGGGTTTCTCTCACCCATAGACAATTAACAAATCCGAATTTTGTTTTTGTGTGGTACCAATGAGAATAAGGCATGGCCGCGGAATGGGGTCCCCAGACCCGTGTACGGTCAAGCATCTGTTCCCAGTGGACGAACTAGTCAGGGGAAGGTTTCCACACCATCCCTAGTTAACCGAATCACCACGGCTCTTATGCCCTTGGCCACGGCATAAGGGGGGTGCAGATCAATCCCCTTTGAGGCTCACAGCGACGGCTGTCCTTGTGTGTAGCGGTGGTGCTTGGCATCTCAATGGAGTGTTACGACTACCTAAGCTCTGCCCTCCACTTTCTGCACAGGAACCAGCGCCCTGGTTGAGTCTCGGAGTGCCCCAGCTGCCTCAACCTACCGCCTGCCTGCATAGGCGTGGGTGGATCGGAACCCCTAGACTGTCACCACAAGAGCGCTCTGGCGACTGTACAGGCGGTTCAGGACCACCGACACCAAGCACAGGGTGGGAGGGAGAGGAAGCGTACCCCCCCCCCCCCAAAAAAAAACACTCTTCTTCTTCTTTGTCTTTCCTCTCTTTCCACTATCCTCTCTTCTTTTTCTCTCTCCATCTTTTTCTTTCCTTCTCTCTCTCTCTCTCTCTCTCTCTCTCTCTCTTTCTTTTTTCTGTTTTCTTATCTTTTCATCTTTCTTATCTTTTTATCCATATTGAATAAAGAATTATGATGCATAAAAAATATTAAGAAAAACAGAAATGGCCGCCGTTTCTCAAAATGGCGACCAGCTGGTCTTATCTTATCTCCTCATCAAAAATGGCCGCTCCGTTGCCATGGCAACCAAAATGGCGGTCCGCTGGGCTTATCTTTTCATCTTATCTCTGCTGATAAAAAAAGGGTCACGTGGAGGCCGGTTTGGATACCAACGCCTGAGGCGAGGGCGTGGTGGAGTTCAGAGATTTTGAACGTTGCCAGGTCCTTCTATCAGAAACGGCTTCTAGCCTCTGCTAAGAATGCGTCTTCAGTAATCCAAAAAAAAACCATTCTCAATGTCTAGATGCTCTCAGGAAAGTCAAGTTTATCCAGCCTGTCTAAAGCCTCATTCACAAGAAAGCTAGAAAGATCTCTGTACACAAGAATTTTCAGCCATTCTAGATAATTTATGCCAGTTTTGGTTCTTGCAAGGTCATTCACATGTTCGATGGAGTCATTTCTCACACATAAACACTGCAACTCGAGCGAGAAAGGTGTTGCGAGAGTTTTCTGTTTGAAACAGAAAAAGTATAGCTCTAGTGCACTAGAGTGAGAAAGTGCCAGATCCCAGCCAATCCGATCAGAGCACGCCACCAGGGAAGAGGGAGAAGTTCGTAACTTATTCAATGCTATTTAAGTGTTAATGTTAATAAAAACAGCACCACTGATCTGCAACGTCTTGGACATGAGTTAATCGGCTGCTGCGTTGACCCCCTCCATAATGTGACTGGTGGCTGTTTGGCTGTTCCAGGGAAGAAGGAGGTTGCTCTCTCTCCTCCCTGGCTGTTCCCTGCTTTCTGATTGGAATTTCTGCACGTTTTCGCTCCACAATACTTTGCCAAATGCCAATGCCATCAATAAATATTATAAAAACAGCACAGATTCACTTGCACTCACGATTCACGATGGAGATACCGTATTGGCTTGAATATAAGCCATGTTTTTATCCCAAAAAATGAAGTCGCAAAACCAATCCTTAGCTTAGATTTGAAAACTACTCAAATGACCCCCCCCCCCAACCCGATGCCATTAAATATCTGTCTCATCCAGCTACCTCCGACTTAACCTGCCATTGTAAACTCAATTATGTATCATTTCAAAACGATAATCAGTCAAATTCTATTAATTTAAGATAGACAGCAAAATGTAACTTTCAGGAGAGCTAACTTTTTTCGCAAATCATTTTCTTCTTTTGAATAGCATTAAATCGCTGCATGCATAGGCCTAAGTATGCATGAAGAATTTGGCTAAAGTTAATTTTTGAAGCTAACTTTTACTTTGGGTTTCGTGCATGTTTCCTAAATCATATTTCACTTAAGGGACGCGATATTTTATTACTGTGAGAGATGCGCATGAATACACTTGACATGCAAAAACGAGATCGGTAAATGATTAGAAATTGTCAAAATCCCAATGATTGAAATATAAAAATCTTGCAGGTTATCCTAAATCATTCTTAAATGGAATAAAAGCATGGAAGAGGTTAATTTCATGGATAAATTTTGAGAGTTGTGTTCCCTAACTTTCCGGAAGAAACTGTTACCCCCCCCCTCCCCTTCATCCATCCGTGTTGCGGTATTGTGTTAGCTCTTCTTGTTACATTTACATTTATTTTAGATAATTATAAAAGCAATGTGGCGCATGATGAAGAGCAAATAAAGTTTATTTGTTAAGAATTCACAATGGAAAAAAATATTGTTACGAAAGCCAGTGTGACGAATATTGGCAATGGGCAGCTGTGATTCTCGTTGGAACTTCACGGCTGTCAGAGACGATCAGTTAACGAGACATGGCATTTCATTGTTTTCTCATAGCAAACTTGTTATATTATTGCGGTGGCGTTGTCTGGAGTTGTCGGCTGCAACTCTAGGGACACTTCATGAATGTCTTCACACAGACGAGAATTAACCCTCCGTCGGGCGTAACTGATCTAATAGGCACAGCTCTCATAATATAGAGTGCCTTCGCCCTCCTAGATGCCAGAAACACTTGAAACTTTGAATAGCTGTCTCTTATTTAGTGACCTTTTCATACATATCCGTTAGTTCATGTCAAAAATTTTTGATTGAGGATAGTAATAAAAGTGTTCTGTCAGGCACATTCCAACTAATTTTGAAAAGTTTCCGAGGCATGTATTTTTTCAAAATCAATTCACTGAATTGAATTATTTTATTTATTTAACAAATAAATACTGTAAATATAAAATTGTATTCATAATAAGACATGTCTTTCCTAATTTGGCCTATCAGGCACATTGCCCCTCTCAATTATACTGCTCTTGTAAATTTTATGAATTTTTTTCTTTTTATAGATCTTAAGTTTTAAATTAACAGAAAACTCTTAAAAAACGTTTTTCTTTAATGGAAGGATGATTTAAAAAAGTAAAGAAAAGGTTTTATGGTTACAATCATAACTTTTAATGGAATGTGCCTAACAGGCTCATTGCGACTAACAGTATTGCGCCTGACGGAAGGTTAAATGATGTCATTCCAAGTAAACACGACCTCCCTCCCCCAGGGACGTTAATGTATCGTCTTCCCTTCTTCCATTATTTATTTATTTTTATTTATACATTTATTTATATTAGCAAATAAAGTATTTAATTTGCTTTTACATTACACAATTTAAATTTCTGAAATCTGATAATTCACACATTGGCAACAGAATGCCATCAGTTTAAACAGAAGCAAATCAAATTTCGGAATATTTCAATACAAAATTTAACAAGTGTGTTGTAAAAAGCAAGTAATTACTTTCTACAAATATCAAGAACTTGCCTAAAAATGTTTATGAGAAGATTAAGTGAATAAATTTTGAGAGTAAATGAAGTATAAATAATCTTAATTATGAAGTTTCAATGCCTCCCGTAATTGCGTTCAGTAAAAATGAAAGTAAAATGCAGGGATAGTCAGAGGAATTCTTTAACGGTCACTGGTAAAATGAAATGTGGTGAAGATCGTCTCTGCTTGCAAGTACTCAAACATATGACTAAACGGCCACATGCAATTGGTTAATAGATCGTCTCTGACCTAACAAGTGCTCAAGATGGAAAAAAACTAAACTAACTCTCTTGATGACTTCAGTGGGTTTTGTTGCCCCCCTGGAGTTGTCGGATGCAACACAGAAATTGCGCAGAGATGAGTATAACACAAAAATTGCTGAAATTTCAGGTCTCGTTAATTGATTGTCTCTGACGGCTGTCGGTCGCTAATGTTCACTGACACCAGCTTTCATGACATTTCTATGTGAATTTAATATAAATTCTCAAACTATGGAAAAGCATTTACTTATTAAGTAGAGATGATACAGTTATAAATTCAGATAATGAACGCGACCAAAGATGGACAAACTGTTAATATTCATCAGAGAAATTGGAATGTAATTTAAAAAGAAAAAATAATCAAATGAGACTTTAGTCACAACTTTGGAGTGAATAATTAAACTGAATGTCTTTTTTTTTGTTTTTTTTTTAATATTTTTGGTAAATATTTACAATAGTATAATTTTTGTATAAGTAATATTCACCATTCTTTTTTTATTTTTTTTTAAAACAAAATGTTTTATTGAATTAATTATTTGTGGAGTTGTTTTATTAATTTTATTTTAAAACTAAAGTAATTTTTCACATAAAAATTTTTTCCCTCCAAAACAATATGAAAATTTAAGGGTTGGCTTAGATTTGACGCCGGCTTAAATTCGAGCCAATACAATATATTATACAGTAGAATTTCAGGAGACCAATAACATTTATTTGTGAAGTCCGAACTTCCTAAAAAACACCCCCCCCCAAAAAAAAAAAACCCCAAAAAACAAAAAAACACATAAATAGGCACTGAATTTTTAATAGGCAGTATTTTTAATACACACTGATTAAGTATTCGGCTTACCGCAAATGGCAATGCTGTCACGGGTGATCAAGATAAAGCTCAACTGCTCGCCGAATCCCTGGTTAAACAATTTATCACTCCTGGTGAGGACAACCCGGACAATTTCCCAAATATTCAACTTGTCAACGATGGATGTATCGCATACAAGCTCACTCATCGTATTTCTACCTGTGAGGACACTATTGGTGTTCACGAAATCTCCGATGTCATCAAGCATCTTAAAAGCAGGAAAGCAGAAGGTATCGATTCCATCACAAATAGCACTCTCAAGAACTTACCTCCTAATGTTGTTGCGACTATTACCAGGGCCATGAATGACTGCTGGAGACATGGTTACTTTCCTGTCAAGTGGAGAGAGTCTGTAATCGTTACCATACCGAAGCCTGGTCTAAACCCTGCTCTCCCTGTCAGCTATAGGCCTATAAGCTTGTTACCTATGCTATCAAAAATGTTCGAACGCATCATTCTTAGAGATTTAACGACTTCTGTGTGGCTAACAATCTTGTTCGTGAAGAGCAATTCGGCTTTCGACCAGGTCACTCCTGCCAACTCCAGATCTGGAGGCTTGTTGCAGATTTAAACATTCCTCTTAACTGCGCTAAATATGGTGGTCTTGTGTTTTTGGATGTCCGAAAAGCTTTTGATCATGTTTGGCACGAAGGCCTAATACACAAAATGATTACTTGTGGATTTCCGGACGATCTTATTGCCTTGATTAGATCCTTTCTGTCGAACAGGATATTTCGTGTAAAGATTGGCTGCTCCATGTCAAACCCATGTGACGTCAAAGCTGGTGTTCTCCAGGGTTCTGTTCTTGGTCCTGCAGTCTTCAACTTTTTCATCCATGACTTCCCAACATTTACAAAATGCAAGCTGTATCTGTTCGCTGACGACGCGTCCATCATGACCACTGCTCGCGTTCCCGCTCATGTCATATCTCGATTGCAGAATGCCTTACATAAGTGCGAGAAATGGTTTGCTAAGTGGAGACTGAATCTAAATGTTGACAAATGCAAGGCAATGTTCATTACAAAGAAACTTCGGAAACCACCGAGTCCTCTTTTCCTTTCTGGTAGAGAGCTCGAATGGGTAAAACATTACAAATACCTCGGAGTAGTAATAGATGCCAAGCTAAATTGGGGCGACCATGTCTCCTACGACATCAACAAGGCAAAGAAGGCAAAGTTCAGTCTGGTAGCTCTTCTGGGGCGAAACAGCACGCTTGGATTGGACTGCAAACTATTGCTGTATAGGACGGTAATCCGAACCATCTTACTTTATGGTATGCCTGCATGGGCTACAATATGTAAGTCCAGATGGAAGGACCTCCAAACTTTCCAAAACGTTACCTTGAGGACCATTGCTCAACTTGACAGGAGAGTTGCAACAAATACTTCTATTGCCGACGATTTTGAGATACCTCCCATTGGGAATCACGTCCAGGAATTGATGAAAAAGCTGCTTCCGAAGATGAGGGACCATCCCAATCCTCTGGTTGTAGGTATTCTTGAGCACCCGCTTACCTTCAGAAGCCTTCTTAGGCATGAGTGAAAAATTTTTATTATAAAAACATTAAATAACTCAGGTTCTGTAAAGCCTAGATTAATGAAACTTGGAAGAATAACAGGGTACATAAGACTGTGTATACCGTTAAAATTTGATCGAATTCCAATGAGAAGTTTCCGAGTTACGCAGTGAAAATCGTAACAAGTGCTGGTTAGTACTCAAAAGTAAACGCGTTATGATGTTGAATGATTAACTTGAAAACTGTTTGTTGGAATTCAATCAAATTTTAACGGTATATAATCTTTACAATGCGTAGCAGATACAAAAAAATTATTTCAAGTATTTTATGTTATAAACCATTTTTCGATCATGGTTTCAATTTTGTTTCGATCATCTTTCAGTAGGCTTAAAGTATCGATGTTCAAACTGTATCGAAATCGAATTTTTTAGTATTCTTGAATCTTCGATGCTTCGATATTCCATTTTGAATAGTGTTTAGATTAATGTATTTAATTAGCAGTTTTCCTAGCTAACGCAGTCTAGTGACTGATTGGTGATTTGACTTAACCAACCATTTACCATCGAAGTACAATCGAAATTTCCATCGATGGTTTGTAAACCGCCATCGCTGGCAATCGATGTTTTGTAAACCGCCATCGCTGGCAATCGATGTTTAGTAAACCACCATCGCTGGTGGTCGATGTTTTGTAAACCACCATCACTGGCAATCGATGTTTTGTAAAAATCGTTCGATGGTTGAAAACTACGAACAAAACCATCGATGGATCGCACACCACTAATTTACTGTATGTATTGGAATGACAGAACACGTAAAAATGCGCTGGTTTCGTTTGAAGCCCCTCTCATACTTTCTGTGATGAAAGGGTTAATAAATGAAATCTAAACGGATTAATAAATAAAATTATTGCTTGGTTTTTTGTAAACTCCACTTATAAGAGAATAATGGTGATTTCTTCCTTCAGCTTCAGAATAAAGTTTAATAAAAACACAATTGAAATTTTATTTTTGATGTATTGTCATTCACTTTAGATTTTATCACTTTGTAAATAAAAGTTAACAGAAAAATAAGCTTGGAGCCAAAACAGCAGTAGCGCCATCAAGTTTCCTTTTGTCCGGGTGCATTTTGTCCTACGGCCGAAAGGCCACTTGGCTTCTTGTGTTATCGCCGTTGTGATCGATGATTGGACTACCTAGTTTCTGTCTTCACCAACAAAGGGCGCTACCGTCGCTGTTGTCTCCACCAATCAGAATATTCGTCGCTCGTTGGTGCAGCATTGCAGTGGTGGCAGATATATAAGGGGGGCCGTTTTGCTTGGCAGTATGGTTTCCTTTCGAATCTCTACCAGTACTGATCTCTACACCACGACTTCTACGACTGCTCACGACTATCGACGGCTTCCTCAGGAATCCGGCTACTAAGGTAGATTTGTAAGTACCCATTTCGTTATTTTCCTAGTAGTAGGGAGGAACACCTTTTTATGTTTTTGTCTTCAAGTACTTCAAAGTCATATTATTATTTTCTTTTGGGAGTTATTCAAGTTTTTGATAGTAAAAATTTAACTTTACAATCAGAGTCACCTCTAATACATAACCTTAAAGATCTAATGTTGGATTTGTTGAAGGAATTATTTTCTAGATTTGTGAAGCCTTCAGTAATAAAACAAAGTATTGAAGAAACTCTGCCCTTGTATAAAATAAAATTTCATTCTTTTGAAAATCAGTAGTGTGATTCTGATTTAGTGGTTGGTAGTGCTACATTACAAGTGTTAAGTAGTCTGAAGCAAGAAGAAAAATCAGCTTTTTTCAAATCTGTGAGAAATTATTTTCTGTCTGTGTGTGATTACATAGTTACTAAATTTTCATTGCAAGATGAATTACTTGAACATTCCAAAGTGGCTCAAATAGACAATATTGAAAATGTTACATTTTCTTCTGTTAGATATTTTATTGAAAGATTTCCTTTTATCTTGCCTATGAAAGGGAATGAAACATTTGAAACAGCATCCGATATGTTGCAGAATCAGTTTGTGCAGCTTCAATTGGAGAATTTTAGATCTATTTTAGGGGAGAATATAGACTTTAATAGTAGAATTGATTTGAAGTGGAACAGTATCAGGTTATTTAATGGTGCTGATGGACTTCCAAAATATGACAATTGGAAAAGTGATGTTAAGTATTTTGACGATAATCGTAATGGTAGTATGGGTCCATGTTGCGTATAACAATAAAATAATGGTATTGAGTTCTTAAATGCAACAATTTTTAATTTATTTCAGACCGGTTTCGGTATTAAACCATCTTCGGTGGGCTACAATAGTAAGCGTGGAAATACCAGCTTATATACCCGCTCCCTTATATAAGCTAGTATTTCCAAGCATACTATTGTAGTCCACTGAAGATGGTTTAATACCGAAACCGGCCTGAAATAAATTTAAAATTGTTGCATTTAAGAACTCACTACCATTATTATATTTTGATGATGCCTCATAGTAATGCTGCCTGTGAACGGGTTTTTAGTTTAGTCAAAAAGACTCGTACCATGTTTAGAGCATCCATGTCAAACAAAACATTAGAACATTTTACCATTTTAAAATCTAAAAAGTCTAGTGTTCGTCATGTGGAGCAGTTTACTGATCAATTTTTGGTTAGAGCCAAAAAGGCTACTGCAGCTTTACTCAGATCTTTTAATAATTAACCTTTTCTTTTAAATGTTATTTCATAATGTAACGTGATATTTTTTTCTAATTAAAAACATTAGTTCTGAAATTGATGTTTATGTTCACTTATTTGTTTATGCCTTATTTTGTTAAAAATATGTGATAAGTTATTATAGATAATGGGCTATTCATTGAAAAATTGATGAATCAGCACATTTATATAAATTCGCATAGGCCTAATTATAACGTGAACGATTTTACTCTTTTTATTTTCTGAAAGTTGGCAGATCTGTGTATGTAAGTACTATTTTGGAATGTATGTATGTTTGTCCACGTATTTCTCAGAAACTGGAAAACGAATTGCAATAATTCTTTTTTTATTGGATTAACTATCTTTCAACTTCGGGAACAGTCCAAGTTTCATCAAAATCGGTTAAGTAGTTTTCAAGATATGGACTGGTAACAAGAACAACAGGAAACCACTATTCCACATCAGAGATTTATTGCAACGTATGCGCATTTCGGCAGCCAAGCTGCCTTCCTCAGCGTATACAAGAACTTGATCAGCCAAGCTGCCTTCCTCAGCGTATACAAGAACTTGATCAGCCAAGCTGCCTTCCTCAGCGTATACAACAGAACTTCTCTGGTCTGATCAAGTTCTTGTATACGCTGAGGAAGGCAGCTTGGCTGCCGAAATGCGCATACGTTGCAATAAATCTCTGATGTAGAATAGTGGTTTCCTGTTGTTCTTGTTAATCTGTGTCCACAGTTTCTGGCTTCATCTCCTTCTATATGGACTGGTTATAGCTAGACGATAGTGAAAGTTTCATCAAAGTCGGTTTTTTTATACTCTGTTTAATCTTGTTAGGTAATTAGCGATCTTCTGATGCTGCAACAAAGACCAGTTTGGTGCTTACCACTGGCTTTGTTACAGCACAGATTTGCGGAAAAAGCCCAGAAAACTGTGGGCAGAGCGCTTTTGTTTTGTTGAAAATGTTTTTCAATTGTTTGTGTGTGGCAGTGAAGCGAGCAGGCGAAGATGATGGAATGCTGATGCGATGGCTATGAAATGGCATCCATTTTTATCTCAAGTCTTCATTGATATGAAGAAACATCCTGACAGTGCTTATGCACTTTGTTTTAGTGTTTATATTTGTCATTAAGTTAGGCAAACCATAGTTTGCGAGCATTTACTTTTATTTTTTGTACACTGTAATGTATGCGTGTCTGATTTGGGATTGGAACGCACATATGTTGTGCCTGAAATCGTTCGATGACCTTTTGTCTGCTTTCTTCGGCGTGCGCTCGAAGAGGATAAGAATTCAGTGAGCCGAGTCTACAAATTGGGTGAGAACTTTCTAATTTATTACTCTTTTGCTATTTCTGTTGTCCCCCCCCCCCCCTTCTGGGTACCGGGAATAGTAGAGAGAAGGAAAAACCCCAAACTGTTTTTGTTCGACTCCAGCCTGTTTGTGCAAAAACCCGTTGGTGTAAAGAGAAACCCGTCACAGTATAGTTGGCGATATTTCATTTGCAAACGCCACCCAGCATGATTGCTGATGGTTGTCAGGCTGAGTTTGCACGTGTTCTAAGAGAGGTAATTAATGCAGTAGGCTGTGTTGGTGTCCTGTCAGTGTTAGGCATATAGCCGTATTGTTTGTCGTAAACGAACTGAGGTGTTGCTGGGAGTAGAGTCCAGAGCAGCACGTTGTTGTTTTGTGACGCGGGTGCATCTGTCGCTATTTAAATTCCGGGGTTACGGTATTCCTCCCCTCCATCCTGAGGCCCACATAGGTTTGAAATAAAGGAGTATGTGGCGCCTTTCTAGGCTGCTCTGGATCTACCGTGGACCCGGACAAAATGTGCAAGAATCTGAATTTTTCTACTCTCTGCCTGATCTTGAGGATTTATTAAAGTTGCTTTTTCTGCTGAGCATAAATAATGCACAGGGAAAATGAATAATTTTGGACCTTCATAAACTATCATAACTTTTGTGTCCAGGGAATAGTGCTCGGGATGTTCGTAGAAGGTGCTTGACAGGCGCAGCACTTAAGCTGTGTCCTTTTGAGTGGAACCCTAGAAGGACTTCTGCAAGCAAAAGGCACAGTGGCATGTGTATTTGTAATGAACAGTTTGAAAAACCTGTTTAGGAAATTGCATAAGTTATTATCATTTTTTTTGATTCTCTTGGGGGCCTCTTTATAATCAAATTGTTTTTGACTGTTATTGTTTTAAGTTTGTAATTTACGATGTTTTATTCTAAGATTGACAACGTTTAGTATTAAATATTTGATTCACTACAACTACATCGCCTATTCATTTGGGTATACCACCATCTAAGCAAGTCACACCTTACCCTGCCCTACTGAAATTTTCAAATAATGTCATTCTAAATAAAAAGTATGAAATGCGTTTACAGAAACTAAAAATAAATTTTCTCAATTTCAATCATTTAATCAATTTGCAAGAGTTGAATCTTGAGCGTGGAGGTTGTTTAGAACTTAGGCCCTGACCTTCGGGTCCCGGCCCACGCGTGCGGGCACAGATGCATTGTCCCTCTTATTTTCGAATTATTTGTTCCCATGATTAGTACGAGGCGCATCCAGAAAGTAAGTTTCCCGATGTTTTCCCCTTTAAAGTAAACGTAATTAGTCGTGTCAATTGCGCATGCGTAACAGATCTATGACGTATCAATAATATGCCAGCTGGACAGGTCCCGCTTCGTGCCAATAGCTTGGTAGCAATGGTCCGAAATGGAAGCTCTTATTTCTTCTCCCGCTGCCTGCGAGGTTCGGTCGGTGATAAAGTTCTTGAATGCACAAAGCATTACACCAATTGAAATTCATCGTCAGCTCTGTCAGGTCTATGGGCCGAACATCATGAGTAAGCAGATGGTGCGTCGCTGGTGTAGGCAGTTTTCCGAAGGTCGTCAAAGTGTCCATGATGAAGAGCGCAGTGGGCGACCATCCCTCATCAATGATGATCTTGTTGAGCTTGTGCGGCAGCGCGTGATGGAGAACCGTCGCTTCACGATTACGGAACTGAGCACCTATTTTCCGCAGGTATCACGATCCTTGTTGCATGAGATTGTCACTAAGCACCTGCTGTTCAAAAAATTGTGTGCCACATGGGTGTCGAAAAATCTGACACCCGAACACAAAATTCAACGCTTAGGAGCAGCACTGACATTTCTGCAACGGTATCACGATGTCGGCGATGAGTTCCTCGACAGGATCGTCACGGGCGATGAGACTTGGATTTCGCACATCACCCCGGAAACCAAGCAGCAGTCAATGCATTGGCGGCATAGTGGATCTCCAGTCAAGACGAAATTCAAACAGACGCTGTCGGCACGGAAATTGATGTGCAAGGTGTTCTTGGACAGGAAGGGCATTCTACTCATTGACTTCCTTCCACGTGGTGAAACAGTAAACGCTGACCGTTACTGTGAAACACTGCGGAAATTGCGACGTGCCATTCAAAACAAGAGGTGTGGAATGCTTACTGCAGGTGTTGTGCTCCTCCATGACAATGCTCGTCCACATACGGCTCGATGCACAGCAGCTGTTTTGACGGAATTTGGCTGGGAATTGTTTGATCATCCACCCTACAGCCCTGATCTTGCTCCCAGCGATTTTCATGTTTTCTTGCACCTCAAGAAATTCCTGTCCTCTGGTGAGCGTTTTGGCAACGACGAAGAGCTGAAGACGTCTGTCACATGCTGGTTCCATTCACAGGCGGCAGAGTTCTACGACAGGGGGATACAAAAGTTGATCTCATGATACGACAAGTGTCTCAATTCTGGTGGTGGCTATGTTGAAAAATAGCTGATACCAGAATTGGTGGTGGCTATGTTGAAAAATAGCTGAAACATTGCTGTACTTGTTGCCAATAAATATGTTCCTGTAAGTGTGAGTTTGTTTTTTTTAAATAGGGAAACTTACTTTCTGGATGCGCCTCGTATTTTCTGCAATTGTTATGCAGTCATGATATATATTTTTCTTTAGTGTAATTAACCAGCTTTCTGATGCTGTAACAATGATCAGTGGGCGTTTACCATTGGCTTTGTTACAGCACAGATTCAGAGAAATCCTAGCTGATCGGAAAAAGCGCTTGGGTTTTGTTGAAAAAAAACCCCAATTGTTACGATGTGCAGTGAAGCGAAAGGGGCAGCACTGATGGAATGCTGAAGCTGTGGCGATGGTGTGCGTCTATGTCCGTCTGATCGTTCCTAAGCGTGTAATCTCCGATAGTGATTATGAATGTTAAAGAATAAGTTATTTAACAGTAGATTTTTTAAGAATATCTGAATGTTGCCTTATATTTATGTTTTCTGTTTTGGTCGTGCACTTTTAATGCGTACAGGTCCATCCCGAATGGAACACACTCTAATTGCGCCCTGGTCTTCGTAATGGTCTTTTGTGTCCGCGTGCGTTCGAAACGAATCTTGTGTCTCGCAGAGTTAAGATCACATTGATGCAAGCTAGCATTTGGTGAGAGATTTTCAGTTTTGTACTCTGTTAGTTATTTCTTTTGCCACCCCCCTGGGTAATAGGAAGTAAAAGAGAAAAAAACTACGAATAAGACGTTTGCTATGAATTCGGATTATGCTACCCAGATCCCATCAGTGTGATTAGACACCTGTGCTAAATCTCTGATGATTGGTTCCTTGAGGAACGCAATATGCAATATGCATTGTGCATGAACTGACACAAGAGCGCATGAATTGATACAGGAGTTAGATTACTGTACTTTTTCGAATATAGGCCGTGGCTCTGAACCCCAAAAAATTGAAAATTTTAGGAGTGCGGCCAAAAGTGAGTGTAGCCTGAAAAAAATTTTTTTTCCTGAAATAATCATTATCGGTAATTTTGGATAGAACAAAAAAAAAAAAGATTGAACTTCTTCGTTTTAGCGTTCCATGGTTTATTACATAGTAATTTTATTATTTATATAACTATCTAAATTATTTTTATATATATAATGAAACTTTATACATTTATTAATGAACTGTGTAAATAATTATAGTAATCTCGATTTTAATTTAGTGTAACTCTTCGACAGCAGCCATGAATCTATCAACGAAGTGCCGACCAATAGCACGATACAGCATTCTATGGTATCACAACACCTTGGAGTAGAGTGGGCCAGCTGAAGAAATCGCCTACAATAGCTTTAACAAGTGAATTTCATAATAATTTATGAATGAAAATATATATGACTGGTTAATTATTGTTCTGAAGGGTTAGAATATTAATTTCACTGTTAGAAAACGATTGAACAAAGGCTGGATAATTTAAAGCCATGAACACAAATCCACCGTGTTTTTATCGGATAATTTTCTACCGATCAGCGATCTATTTGCTTTTTCAAAAGTATGACGTGTAACAGCATTTTCGTATAAAAAGATAGGAAGCAAATATAAGAGAAAATAGGCATAATATGAATGCATTGTATTGGCTATCGACCAAAGATTATTCCGGTATAAAAAAATAAAATATTGGCTACCTACAACTGTGAAATCGGAAGCAGTTTTTTTTTTTTTTCTTTTTTTGGTACGGGGAAGGTCTCATCTTTATTAATAGAAGAAAGAAATTCAACTCTATTTATTGTACAAGACAATTGTATTTATTTTATACAAAATTTATAGTAAAATAGAGTTGAATTGTTGTTCGTTTTTTTTAATATTAATAACCCCACCCTCCCCAACTGAAATGATGAGCAGCGTCAATAATGTCGTAAGTGTAATGATTTTTGGTTGATAGACAGTACATATATATATATATATATATCTATATATTTGATCAGTATATATTTTATATTTGCTTCCTTTTTTTTTTTATAGGAAATTTTGGTTACACTTTATACTTTTTGAAAAGGTAAATCGATCGCAGAGCGGCAAAATTATCTGATAAAAATACAGTGGATTTGAGTTCATGGCTTTAAATTATCCAGCCTTTGTTCAATCGTTTTCTAACAATGAAATTAATATTCTAAGCCTTCAGAACAATAATTAACCAGTCACATATATTTTCATTCATAAGTTATTATGAAATTCACTTGTTAAATTATTGTCGGCGATTTTTTCAGCTGGCCAACTCTACTCCAAGGTGTTGTGATGTCATAAAATGCTCTATCGCGCTATTGGTCAGCAGTTCGTTGATAGAGCCATGGCCGCCGCCGAAGTAATAGAGTTACGCTCGTTCATAAAAATGAAATTACTATAATTATTTACACATTTCATTAATAAATTTATAAAAGTTTCATTAAATATATTAAAATAATTTAGAAGGTTATATAAATAATGGAACTGTTGTCTAAATTACTATTTAAGATACTGTGGGACGCTAAAACAAAGTAGTTCGATCTTTTTGTAGACCCTAGAAGTATGTGGCCTAAAGTGAATTGCAGCCTTTAAAGGGTTATTTTTTTGTTCCACCGTCAAATTTTCGGCTGCGGCCTAAAGTGAATGTGGCCAATATTCGAAAAAATACAGTAGTTTTACGGTTAATAATGATGTTTCAGCATAATCGGATTGTTTTTGTTTACCGATGTTGACAGTCTCTTCCTGCAAATGCCACCCGGCATGATTGCCAGCAGATTGTAATGCTGCGCTTTCGCATGCATCTTGTGAAAGGCAGTTGGTGAATATTGGCAGTTTTCGCATCTTGCCTGTTGCATGTTTACTGCTGTATTGTCCATAGTGCCGGAACCGAGGTGCTGCTGGGAATAGGGCTCAGAGCAGCGTGTTGTGTCATTGTGTGACAAGGGTGCGTCCAAAGTTGTTGTATTTTGGGGTTAGGCACTCCTCCCCTCCGTCCAGAGGTCTGCCTGAGTATAAGCATAGCCAAGGGATTGGAACGAAAATAAAGGGGTGCGTGGCGCCTTCTTGAGCCGCTCTGGCTCTATTGCATGCCCAGACACCTGCGGTGAAGTTGTACGATAGTATTGGGATTGATGCTTATTACGTTAAATATAAACAATCCATCGTCGCTACTGAAGCTCAACTTTATTTACTTTATTTACTTTCAACTAGCGAAAAGGGCTTTTACATACGCGCCAATTTCGAACTAGTTCAGTAACGATCGCCTTCGCTCATCGCTAAGCGCCTTACTCCCAACCAAACTCGTCCGTCGCTTATGCTAGTTTTTTATCAAAAAAAAAACAAACTTAACAATAATCTAAAAGTTTTTGAAAACTTGCAGTTTTACCGAGAATTTCTCCCCACTACAACAAAGCCCAGCCTCTCTGGCTGAGACATTGTTGTAGAGGAGGGAAATCTCAATCTCTAACTAACAATTACACTGACCAAAAACGACAATTTACGTTAAACAAAAACAAATAACGACACACACTCATTTTTAAAACTACCACCACACCATCAGGAAAACCAATCATGCGATCTAAACACTTGTAAACCAAATAACGAAATACACACCTGTACACACGCAATCCACACACTCACACACACACACACACACACACACACACACACACACACACACACACGTACATACACACACACATACAAGACCACCTCCCCCACCAAACGAAACTCACTCTGGCTCACAGTCACAAAGTAGGTCGTGAATATGGCCTTATAATTGATAGAATTGTCTCTAGAGGGTGCCAAAATCTGGATCCGAATTTGGGTGCAAAGGGGACCCTTTAGATTTTTATTACAGGATTGTCTAGGGTAATCCAGGGTATTTCTCACCTGGTGGCTAGGGTAAAAATAATAAGCTTGGTTCCCATCACTGTTATGGCAGCCTTCAAGAAGCAAGAGAAGACATCATCTGCCAAGCAAAACGTTGGCTGAAAGTCAAAGCTCACTGATAGAGACAGAAGGGGTTTGAAGCAGATTATGGCCAGAAAGCACAAGAGAACAGCATTCATGGTGTCGGATTCCTTGCATCATCTTTCAACATCTCGTGGAGTACATGCGAATCGCCACAGTATTGAAGGCTGAAGGTGGCCCAACGAAGTACTGATGGGGTGGTCATAATAATCTGGCCACTCAGTGTATCTTCATCCTAAAGTGTCGATATCTGAAAATAGGAAGATAGGAAATGCTGCCGTTCAGTGCGATAATGAAATATTCACCAACAACTAGACTAGTCAGTGACAACATGGAAGTGGATACTAATATTGCAATTATGACAGTTAACATTATCAATGTAGATGGTACATTAAATTTATACGCTCTTAGCTTTATGAAGAAACATTTTAATTTAGATTTCAAACCCATCGAATCACCTATTACATTGGGTGGCCGTACTATAAATTTGATGTTTGCACGAAATATTGTTTCTTGTCTAACATACTTCTCTTATCATTGACTTGTAAGTTGGGAATGCCATAAAGGTTTGGTTAGCAATTTATGATGAATTGCAAGTACATTTTTTGTTTGAACATTTTATATCAGAAATTAAATTTTTTAAATTGTATTGCACAAAGTTCTTTGTTATTTTCCATGTGGCCTCAAGACGTATTCTACGATTTAGCTAGCGGCCGTGTCCCAACACAGCCCTGTAATTTTTTTTGATTCCGTATCATTATCTCGTGGTAGGTCTATGCAAAGTACCATTCCGCCATACCAATTCTTTAAAAAGAATTATTGTAATTGTAAACTTTTATTTTCTCCTTCTATTATCCAGTTTATTTTTTAAATTTTTTTTTTCTTTTCTTAATTTTTTTATTTTTAATTTTCAAATTTTATTTCAGAATTATTAAATCATTATTTTTTTGCATACTTTTCAGATGCTTTTATGTTATTTTTAGTTTTTAAATTTTTAGGGTTTTCTGAGACGGATAAAAAAATTTTTTTATTGTTTCAAAAATAATTAGTAAAAAATTAATTACTCAAATATGGCACATTGATTTATTTCCAGTGAGAGTATAAACATTTTCAAAATTTGAATTCTGAAAAAGCTGATTAAGGCTGATTTTTATATACTGGGGTAAGAAATGGGGTAAGAAATACTGGGGTAAGAAATGGGTCACCTATAGTATTCAGCTTTCTTCATTTTCACATATTTGTAGCAAAAGCATGGATTCAAAATATATTGCAAAATCCGAGACTAAAAAGAATAACATAAAAAATATTTAAAAAAAAAAATAAAACAAAACAAAAAACAAATAAAATTTTTTAAGCATACACTTTAAAAAGTGCACTGAAAATTAAAAAATAATTCTTTGGTACCTCTCAGTAAAATAGGAATCCTTCAATAAAAAAAGGCAGTGGGCATTCAATATTAAAATTTAAAATGAAAAATTTACGCTACGCCGCACTTTTGCATTTTTATAATTTTATGAATTCATATTTTAATGAGAGGCACCAAGAATCATCGAGCATAGTCCTTCTATTTCTATGCTCGAAGATCTCAACTTGGTCTCAGTCATGGCGGCAAAAGAAGTTCTTTTGTTGCGTGACGTCATCGTCGAGTAATCTCTTTTGCCATTGAGCTCTCCTGAAGAAAAGAGTCTTGTGCATGACGCATGCATGCTTGCTATCCACGCAGAGATAGAGGCAGTTTCGCGATTATGTCGTATGAGGGCGCACACGTTCTATCCAGAGTAAGGTTTATAAAAGAGCAAGGAGCAAGGTCTATAAAACCTCTGTTTTGAAAGTATTACAGCAGTACAATATATATTTATTTTTGTTGAAGACAAACAAGTAATCGTTCTAAAAATGTTGTCAAGAACTTAAGTATAATATCAGACTTTCGATAAGTAAATAAAATTTAATATTTTGTTTAAACTGTTCTCTACATAGAAAAATTTAAAACATTCATTTATGATATAGTTGTAAATTTTATAGCGAATTTGTTTAATGTAAATACATGTATATCAAAACTAATTATACGTTACTGGGCTCAGCAATAACATTTTATTTCAGTAAAAACAACATGAACAGTTTACAATTTCATTTTATCTTAAAAGCATATTTTTATTAACAAAAGAATTTTTTAATTAACATTTGAGGTATAATAAGATAATAATAAATTTAAAACACACATTTGCTACATTTTAGAATAAACATATTTAAAAGAAAACAAAATAATTTATAATGAAAGTGTAATGTATTTGAATTTAAAGAAAATGTTTAATAGTATTTTAGCTTTTGGAAAGGCGTTTTAATTTTATTCGGTGATTAAATATAATTTTGGACTGCTAATTTTGAAAATAAATTCAGTTTTCATCCAACACGCCAGGATTTTTCAAAAATGCAAATAATGCAAATTCTACATGCACTCCTACTTCATAATCTTAATTTAAGCCAGAGTCAAACTTTAAATTAGATTTTTAATAAATAAATAATAATAAATAAATTGTAAAACTATTTTTATTGACTGCCCAAGCGCAGAATGGAATAATTGAGCTATAAAAAATTTCTAATATTAATTGGCGACGAGTTTAATACTGTCTGTTTTCATAAAATAAGAGTAAAATGAGCATGCCGTTTTTGGAATAAACCTTGCGCGATATCCCAAAACAGTTATAAAATTTGAAATGAGCATGTTGAAATTAGTAAAAATCACTGAAAATTTTCTTGACAATAAACCCTCGTAGGCCTGTGTAATATTTATTGTCCATTGTGATAGCACAAAACTTTTTTAAAATTTGAAATCAGCATATTGAAATTATAATCAAGAAAATTTTTAGTGATTTTTTTACTAAACTATCGCAGACCTGTGTAAACCATTTCAAATTATCAATGGTTTAAACATGCAATATTTATAAATCGATATAATATCAATTCATAGTATGTTGGTTAATAGATTGATGTCTTGATTAATTTTAAAATTTAAAGATATTAAATTTGTTGTTTTCCATCAATAATTAATATTTTGATATGCATTTTCATTAGAAATTATTTCCTTTTAATATTTAATGTTTAATATCTTTCTCTATTTATTAATTTATATACATTGTAATTTTCAAATGACTCTCATGAAACTCCTTTAAGATAGACAAGTTCGTCTTTATTTTAAAAAAAACAACAAAAAACTATTAACATACACTCTGATGTACGAATAATTTTAAGCAATACGAAGTATTTAAAATTTAAAAAAAATAAATGTAAAAAAATGAAAGGTGCTTGCAATGTAGGCAGGCTACATTTTTTTTCAAACAAGCCATGTTTTGACACTCTGAATACAGAGTATACATAGCATCTGCTTTGCATATCTTTGGACAATGAAATGGGGTTATAATCTCTTAAAATTAAACAAGATAAGAGGGGGAAAAAAGGATTTTTCCAAAACACGCTTTTATAATGTTGTATTATTATATCTCTTCAAGACGGCGTCAACAATTTGAAAAACTAATTGTTTGGTCGAACGAATTTGAAAATTGTTTGGTCAATTTTGTTTGATCAACTAATTGTTTGGTAAATAATTTGGTCAATAATTTGAAACACTAATTGTTTGAAAAACTCTAGTACGCACTAGAGCACTGTATATTAGAGAGCCTGTATAAGGACGGGTGCGCCATCATACGATGTAATTGCGAAACTGCTTCCATCTCTACGTGGATAGCAAACATGCATGACGCATGCTGTTCTCGCTAAAGTGAGGGTCTCTTGCAACAACAGCACTAGTAATGAGAGGAAGCGCTAAAACGTTTATCGTGAAAGAGGCGAGATCTTGTCTCACATGGTCAGATCTTTCTGGCTTTCTTGTAATGCTGCGTTAATGTCAGTAACTCAGTCGGGGCATTGCCAAAGAGCTCCATGTGTCTAGAGTCAGCAATCAGACATCTGGTTCATGATGACATCTAATATAAATCTTGAAAGAAGAGGGCTAACAGCTCCAAAAATTATTAAAACAATCCATTTAAACTTATGAAAAATTTTTTTAGTAAAATTCAAAATCATTTACAAGTAGGACCTAAAAGAGGTTTTTTTTTCAATTTCATTTAAATTCATTAGGAAACCTAAAATATTTTCAACTGGAAGAGACACCTGTTGTTGCCTGGGATATTTACAGTTGTAGATAAACAGAACAACCTGAAGAAGTTTAATAATAACTCAAATTGGTTTTCAGTAATTCTGCAATTTCCTGCTGTAGACGAAGTTCCCATTGTTCCGACACCCAGAGAACTTTTTGTCTTCTCTGATCAATACTCATTAATTTCAGCTATTCACTACTTGGTAAACTGTTAATCAATTGCACTCTGCTCTCGATGCTTTGAAGCAAAACCCCGAAAGTTCTAAGAACTGAATTCTAAGAAAACCCCGAACAACAGGAATTCTATGCATTGTTACTTATTCAACCTTATTTTTTAGGGTTTTCTGAGATGGATAAAAAAATTTTAAATATTATAAATTGGAAAACTACAAATTGAATTTTTGCCTAAAACTTTTTTTCCGTAATTTAAAATTGTTACAAAAACTCCGTTCCCCATTAAAATAATGACATTTAACTATAAAACATATCGGAGCAGTTCAAATTTCAACGCAAAGGGTCCACTTGTTTTCCTAACAGTCTTAACATAGATCAGGGTTCTCTCCAAACCCTTTCGAACAAGTGCGCTACCAGGCTGAATACAGAAAAAACTGCACACCACTGTATAATATTTCATTTGTTTTAATTTTGTCCGCCGGGCTGTTTATCTTTCCACCCTTCTGATAAAATTTTCTGGGAAGAACACTGTAGATATTATTTGCAGTCATGTAAAAAATAGCGATCTCTATCTCAGTTGTAGGGATTAATGCTCACAAATCCAGGCTGCAAATAGGCATCCAACATTGAAAACAAACGTTGAAGTTCTGATATGCAAAAATGAAAAATTTTGATATACACAGTCTAATGAAATATCCTAATAACGAAACATTCTATATGGAATAATTTAAAATTTAGAACATAACAAAGATGCTGCCAATATGAATCTCTTAAAAATAATATAAAAATTTCCAATTTTTTTAAAACGTTTTTGAGTACAGTACTCATCTCCCGAAAAACATAAGGGAGAATGATACCAAAAACAAGAAAATGAACATAATAAAAAAATATACAAAAATGAGGTATATCCAAGACACAGAAAGAATAGTCACATGATCATCCAATTTCCATCCAAATCATGTGATTAATTTCTCGCTTTACTTTGTTTATATGATTAATTTCTCGCTTTACTTTGTTTATATGATTAATTTCTCGCTTAATTTGAGACTCAAATGATAAATCAAAATTCAATTACTAATTGAATTGGGAAATTGTAAGATACAAATTGTTTAAAATTCGCTTTTTTGATTATAAGCTTGAAGTTGGAAATATATTTTCATTGTCTCAACTCTTATTATAATCAAAATTGGAGGGAACCTCTAATCCACAAGGAGATTTGAAATACTGGATACGTATTTCGGCTACCAAGTAGCCATCTTCAGTAATGAGAAGACAAATGTCAACTACAGAAATTAAAGCCTTAGTGCTAGAGAATATATAGACAAGGTGGAGGGGAGGGGCAAAAGGATATCTCTCATTGGTTAAATGGAAGGGAAGTAACGACTATTGGGCAAGTTAAACATTGGGCGAATAAAATAAGAGATGTCTTGTCAATAGGGGGAAGGGAAGTAAACTAAAACAAAAGGATAAAAAAAAAAAAAAAACTCGAGGTAAAGTGAGCTAAACTATAATGAACAAAAAATAAAATAAAAATAAAAAGTGACAAAAAACAATAGGGAATAAAAATAAAAACACAAAAAGAAAATAAACAAGAAGGCACATACTCAATTCAATAAATCAAACAGAACAGAGTTTGAGATCAGCCCTTTGTCCATATTTAATAGCTTCTTAGAAGCCCTTTTATAGATTTCTATACTGTCAAAACTGTCTAATTGATTTCTTGAATTGACAGCAGTAAGTAACTTGAAAGTATCTGAACTAATACCATGACCATTGCCCAAAATACGTTTGGCGATGCCTGATCTGTCCGATCTACCATATTTTACATGAGCTAAATGATCTTTTCAACTTTTTAATAATATTTCTGGAGCTCTGACCAACATAGTTCTCCTCACAAAAATCACATTGAAATAAATAGATTCCTGACTTTTCCAGAGGTAGGAGGGCATCTTTAGGATTTCCTAAGAGTGCTTTCAAAGTATTCCCACTTTTGAATGCAATCTTTAAATTGCAAGCACTAAAAATCTATTTCAGGCCCTTATGCCTGGAGTAAGTTGTTGACAATTTTTTTGGAAAAGCCATTCAACCTTGCCATAGATTTAATGGTATTTAATTCAACCTTTATCCGTAGGCATACACTTCTTTTATAAAAAGGAAGGATTCTACAAAGTTAACTCCAGAGACCACTCTACGCAAAAATTCGATTATAATTTTTTTACAGAATATCAATCTTTGACATAAATATAACACGATTCCGTTGAAATTTTTAATTTTGGTCCATAATTTCTATATAAAAAATGCTTTGAAAAGCGAAAAATAGTCGTTTGCACTCCCCTCGTGCCGGCCATTATTTTTCCGGAAGTGACGTAGTGCGAGATTGGCTGCTGGGGTCGATTTAATGTTTTAATGCTAATTCCAGTTGTTTGTAAGCTTCCACAGCGTGATTTTTTTAAGTAAAAAAACTAGAAAGAGTTTCCAAATATTACTTTGCTTATATTAACTGAAATGTGAATCTCATTTTTGAATGAAAATAAAATAAAATTAAAATAAAATAAATAAATGAAAGGCACCAATGTAAGTTCTAATGAAGGAGGGAATTTAAAAAGGTGATTCACATATTATTGAAATATTATCAAACCACTCCTTTTATTATATAATAATTATTTTGGTCATTTTAATTCATTTAAAGTACTCTATGTAAATGAATATTTATTGAAATGTGTGTAGCTTTTAAAGCGAAGTCACGAATGGATGATTTTAAAAAATGAGACGTTACATGAATGACACTGAATGAATTTTGAAACCTTTTTTTTAGTTTGTTTACTAAAAAATCACACTATGGAAGCTTTCAAACAATTAATGGTAATGATTTCTCTAATTCACTATGTTGACATGGATTTTACCGCCATGCCCGAGCTCTCTCTTTCTCTCTTTCTCTCTCTCTCTCTCTCTCTCTCTCTCTCTCTCTCTCTCTCTCTCTCTAACGTCTCCTGATATTTTCTCACTGAGTAGATATTTACGACCAATCTTCCTGAATGGTAAATTCGTCATGCCTCATTCTTATTTAGTATTTGGCTATAAGAGTAGAGGTAGTGATAATAATTTATCATTTCTTCAGTTTCCTAAGTAAGAATTAGGAAGAAATGGATAATTTTTGATCGAAGAGATATCTAGCTTCCGACCGCGAACTAGTCGACTCTGCTCAGCTCACTTTGAAAAGTTTTGTTTTGTTATTTATCATGTCGTCTTAATGTACGTAGGTATTAATTAAGCTCACTATCTATTTGTGCAAGGCTATGTAACTAAAGAGGTATCCGAATAAAACGCAACCGGACAAAATGCTACTACACGTTTTGAAGTGTTCAGATGGCCACATTTGATTGAAAATGATGAGAAACGAAGAACATAGAGCTCGTTTTCATTTCTAAATACTACACTCGAGAAATTTAATTTTTCAAACAATAGACGAACTCAGAGCTCCTGCTACTTCGTCAAGGGGAATTATTTTGTTCATTGAAGCATTTAATGGAAGCCAACCAAAAATAGAGAGGGGAGGGGAGGACTGCCAATTGATTATGATTTGAAGCCACTTTTTTGGTTAAAATTCACAAATAGAAAGGGGAAGGGATCATAAATTAAAATATTTAGTGGTGATCATAAATTAAAATATATCAGTGTAACAAAATACATTTGATAACCTGAAATTTAGTTCGTTTTTCCATAAATTTTAGTTATGATCAAATAAACAAAGAAAATTGCTTGAGAGAATTTTAATTAGTTTTAATAAAATTTTACAGTATTTGAAACCACAATGTTCTTGTGAAGGAAAGATTTTTCGAATGGCTGTCACAACGCAATGGGGAAGAACTTTTCTTTTATTTCTTCCCAGGTGCACCCAAATCTAATGGATAAATTAGATTGTTGGTATCATAATCCACGCAGATTTTTGAAAAGACTGAATTTTCGGTGATGCACGCCGAATCACTGGGCATACAGTATGCTGATCGATCTCAGTATAATCACGACGGTTCACGACAGCATATGTTCGCACTTGTGATGTCGGCATATCTTCACATATTGTGCACTGATACCTAATTTAAAAATTAATATCATGAAATTGTTCACATTTAAATAATATATGTATTAATTATACTTGACAATTTGTTGCGGGTAATGTATTTTCCGTCGATTCGGCGACACTGGATTCCTCGTCTAATGACAGGTGATCGTGCAGGAGAGGTTCTAAACTACAGGGTGGTCCATAAGTCTGTCCCCCCCC
>JAHWFO010049333.1:1512517-1523631 GCA_023313115.1 Rhysida immarginata
GTTTCAAACTGTGATGGTACTTCAAGCAATGTTTTTCAAGAATAATCGCCCAATTGTTTTAAGTGGTTTTTAGTGGTAGGCGATTCCCTGAAAAATTGAATTGTTTAATAATCAATTAATTTTTATGCAATTTATTTTTGCATAGTAACGATTAATCGATTCCTGGAATCGATTATTGTGAAAAATTGAATCTATTTTAAAAAATATTAAAATTAAATCTGTTTATTGTAATTTATTTCCATGGTTAAAAGTAGCAAAATAAACACATAGAAGAAGCCATTCATGAATTTTTATTTAATAACAAACAAATCAGAAATATTATAACAATGTATTGTGAAGCAGATAAAAAAGTTAGATTGATTGATTATTTGGTATTAAACTTCAGTTTACTGTCCTTGTGGGGTGGTACTTGTTCAAAAATTTTTGAAAACCGTGGGTCTATAATAATCAGGCTAACGACTACTGTGCAAACTATGGAATTTTAAATGAATGAAACATAAATGATTTAATAAATATTACATATTATATTATGTGTTAATGTACTTATGTTTTGTGTAATAATTATGATGCGAATTATACTAAAAATAACAACTATGTTAAATTACTACTAAAATACCGGGAAAAGTCAGGGATTTTTTTATAACCGGGAAAAATCAGGGAAATAATAATAAGATAAAAAAATAATAGAACCATCGATGTAATTGTTTTAGTGTACTGATGTATTGTATTGTAACAATCTGGTTTGTGATCCTATGGATTCATAATTAAAAATTAATAAGAAGAACGAAATATAGTTAACACATTTAAAAATCAAAAAAAAAAAAATTATTTCGTTTTTTATTGTAAATGACGTCTTCATGCCAGGTCAATCTTTTAAAACAATTTAGATTTTAGGAAAGCATTAAATCGTTCTTAATTAAAAGGAGAATTTCGTGGGTTAGGTTAGGTAAGTATTCTAAATAACTGAATTCTTAGTTTTCTATTTGATTTGTTAACCTCTCTGCAGGGTCTTTTTTTATGAGAGTGGGTCTTAAAAGTATTTTTGCAGGGGGCGAGTGTGGAAGGGGTGAAAGTGGAAGGGGCGAAAGTGGAGTGAACCGTATTTTTCCCCATTTTGATCAAAATTCCAGAGTATCCTTTACTCTGTGGGGTGACACACCAGCTAGCGTCAGCGAATGCGCACAAAGGACATGTAGATGGGGTAAAAACGAGTGATGTGTCGCAGGTATGTTTAAGATAAGAAGCGACACCCTTAAGAGCAGCCATATGCAAGTGTGTAGGCGCTTTAGCATATGTCGACAGCCTAGTAATTGCGAAAGCTATATCCGGCCGTGTGCAAGTCATTACATACATTAAGGAATCGAGAAGGCATTAATAATTGTTAGAATCGACCGGTTGTGAGTCCGCAGTATCATTAAGGTTTATATGAGGACTTAGTGGCATGGTCTTTGGTTTGACGTCTTGAAGGCCATAATCATGCAGGATCGAAAGTCAACCAAATGGCTGGATTTACAGTTTCGTGCAACCTTATTGCCAAACGTTTGCTTGATCTAATGTGCTTGTGACAGAGGAAGAGAACCGTTCACTTGTGACACATGCATACCAATCAGATGCTTTACCTCTCCCAACTTCACGAGGTCGATTTCTTGCTTCATTTTGTCCATGATGGAAGTTAGGATGGAGACATTTGTTGTTGCTGCCATGATGTCATCCACGTAGACTGTCATCCAAGAGAATGGTGCACACAGCATTAGTGTAGTAAAAAAAGCAATCGTCTGCTCTAGATGGAGTGAATTTCAATCGGGTAAGAAGCTGACACAATTTTACCTACCAGCATTGAGATTTTTCAACATTGTGTTTGAGACTGAAAACTGATTTACGCAATTTGCAGACGTGATTAACTGGCATTGATAATCCCTTGGGTGGCGATAGGTATATGGTGTGGTCTATAGGTGTGTGAAGATATACACATTTGACGTCATACTGGCGCAGTGACATCCCTGTATTTGCAGCTATGGCAAACAGTACACGGGGGGATTCCATTCTGATGACAATTGAGAAAGTTAACTCATACTGGCTCCTGTAGACTTGTGACGAGCCGATAGCCACCAATCTTGCCTTGAATCTGGACACTGAACCATCAGGGTTATATTTGATGCCGTAAATCCATTTGCTTTTTAAAAATTTTACATTTGGTGGTGGAAGCTCTAAATCCCGGACGTGATGAAGAATGAGTGAATTCAATTCATCTTGCATGGCCTATTCCCATTGATGATGTTGTGGAGAAGCGAGTGCTTGTTCATAAGACTGGGGTGTGACTGGCGGAGTGATTAGCAAGTCTGAGTCAGTGACGTCTGGATGACATAAGGTGGCACGTTGTTTTTCTGTCTTCTCTTTTAGCCTTTGTGAACGTCGTAATGCCGGTTGTGGGACTTCAACAGGTGGTTGGTTCAGTGAACTGGTGATTTAGGCAAACAAGCTGGAACATCTTCCATCGATGTGGTTTCTGATGGAGGTGTAACCACTAGGTGTGTTCTCAGTATCAGATAGGTCCTGAATTCTTGTCTCGTCTAATGTTAAAGTGGGCGAGATTGGCGGGATGCTCTGAATCACAGATGAAAGAGAGACAGATGCATCGACTAAATGGCATCCGGATGAAACAAGTGATGTGAGAACGACGGTGGCGCATTCGCGCAAAAGTAGTGACTCAAAGATAAATCTTACATGCAATTGCTATATATAAACTGCGAAAAAAAAACTGCTGTCCGTTTATTATATTCACTTAAACCCAAACCAAGGTTATTTTCATGTAGTTAATAACCTTTAAATTGTATAATTGTTATTAAATTATATTGGTTAAATTAAAATAAAAAAATAAAAATTACCTGTGTCTCGGTGATGTTAATTTTTAAATAATAAATGATACTTGAATGATAAATGATAATGAATAATAAAATTTAAAAAAATGAACGTTTTTGAACTCTTTTTCAAGATATTTTGTGATTTGGAGATGGTATTTTTTATTTATTTATTGATTGTAATCCAATACGTCCATCCAGGGCTTGTATGGCCTGAGGCCGACGAGTTGGGTCCCTGGATGAACCTGGATTAACGACTGCTGTATGATGATCACAGCAGCCGGGGGGGGGGGGGGGGTGTGAAGATTGTGAATCACAGATGGCCACCCATCCAATGACTAGCTGTGCCTGATGTTGCTTAACTTCTGAAGTTGTGCTTCAGTGATAGCCCACCAGGCCACGGCCTCCTCCCTTAAATTTTTGTGGCTTGTTTGAAGAGGCTAAATAATTTAACCAATATTACTTAATTAAAATAAACAATTTAACTGAAAATAAACTTTGATATGGATTCAATTTAAATATCTTACAATACTTTTATATTCACTTAAATTTATTTTTGACCAAGAAATTTGGCTGCTATTGAAGATTGATCATTTTTTTAAATCTATAAGAGCATGGACTCGAGGAAAACATATCAATAATAACTACAGGGATAAAACATATAAGACCTACTCTTTGAGATGAAAACAGAAAATGAAAAGTTCTTAAAAAGGAAAACAAACACAAACACACAAATGTTAAAATAAGAAACAAGAAGAGAGACTTTCACCGTTTTTCTAGGCTTTCTCTGGGACAATTGGATCTCCTTTAATCTGTCTGTGTTCATGGGTTGAATGGATCTGATTCAGTAACTCCAAAACAGAATTGTTGTCTTTGTTTCCACTTAGCAAGGTGAAAATTTTCTCTTGTTAGTTAAAAAAAAATGGCAAATACATTAATATTTAAAAAGTTGGTACATTTTGTGCTGGTGCAAAATGCACAAATAATAGGTTAAAAAAAAACCTGAACTCTCATTTAATAGATTTCCAAAAAAAATGTGAAGAGGTAAAAAATTGTAGATTCCTTTAAATAAGATAAACATATATTAGCATGGCAAATTCAATTTCATAATTTCAAAGATACCATGGATTATTAAAACGGGTACATGGAAATGTGACTTACATTATTGTCTGTAGATGGAAGAAAATGTATTGACATATATGGTGGGATATTTGGCAAAGAAAATTGTGCGAATACACAGATGATTGATGAAAGCACCACTTTAAAACGAGATGAACGCTGCTGATTTTGCTAAATGGTTTTGGTACTGACTACACCTCTGTGTACCAGCAGAAAAATGGGCAATGTGTCCCAATTGAAATGCGAAACTGTTTTCTTACAAATAATAGATATGATTTTATATTTGCCAAATGTCAGATTTATATTTGTCCAATATTTTAAAGGAGTCCAGAATGTTAGCTGGTTCAATGGTTGCGATATCGTTTTAAAGTCTTTGCTAGGACTATTGATTCATCATGTCGAATATTTCCGGATGTGAAGTGGCAAAATGAGAATTTATCTAACGAGAAACGATTGAAAAGTTATTGTAAGTTGCTGAAAATTATGCACAAATAATCAAATTTCTGCATATTATAAATTATGACGGGAATTATAAAATCATTTTTGACTTTCTGTCTGTAGGTAAAAAAGTTTTAACTGCATGTTTAACAAAAGCTTTTAAAACATATTATTAATAGAGTTTTAAATATTTTATTGTTTGTATAATATTTTAATATATTTGTTTGCTCTCATTTATATTTTTTTTGATTTGCATGAAAACTTTGTGTTTTTAGCCAGTTTCTAATTTAATAAATAATTTAATTCTTTCATAGAATATGTTTATTTCTTCTACATTGTTAATTTATGCTCGTAAATTTCGTTAAAATATCTTGTGCTATTCTGTAACCGCCAATAAACCGAGCAAACCGAGCTGCAAATCAACAGCTTTGAATAGTACATTTCTCTGGGAGTCAATTCATTCACCACGTGCCGCCACCGTCGCATTAACCTTGGGCTGTTTCACGTTTTTTAACCTTACATGTCGCATCTGTGTCTCTTTCATCTGTGTCTGAATGATATGTGGTTCATCATGCTGTGGTGCTTCAAAAACTGGGGGTTCCATGTAGCCTTGGGTCAATTAGTAGTTGTAATTTAATGTAATTGTAATTAATTACAATTTTTCAGTAATTGTAATTGAACACTGTAATTATAATTACAATTAATTAATTACAATTTCAATTACAAAGATGCAACATGCAGAAAAAGAAGAAAGTCTTGGGTCTACAGGCCACAGATTTCAGGGATTTGACGATTCATGAATTCGATTGGCCCATGTCCCGTCCCTTATTTAAAATTTAAAATGTAATTATATACTTTACTTTTGTAGTAGTAATATAGTATAGTACATAATTAAATTCAAAAAATTGTGGCACTTCATGTTTATCTTGCACATCTATGATGATTTTAAATTTTAGTTATTTAATTTCTAATGTTGAAAACCCAAGACGTTTGGTCTTCACGTCCCAATATGCCTCTCTGACCCTACCCAAGCTTCTATATCAAACAGTTTTGACTTTTGACTTTCCTTCAGTGAAGAGCCAAACAGTCTTTCTTAGATTGGGGAACTGAAAGGGGAATCGAAATCAAAAATGTCATTTCTTACGAATACCTTGAAAGAATATTTCAAAGTAGTTAGTTCTGAGACGGACAAGTTTAAAGCAAAATGTTTGCTTTGCAACAAAACCTACAGCGTCAGCAAAAAAGCCACCTCCAACCTCATAACCCATTTCCAGGTAAGATTTTCTATTTTCTCTAAATATCTTTCTTTACAGAAAAACAAATTCGTTTTTCTGTTATGTATAGTATAGTGTTGTTGGTTTTTCTTTTGAATCGAATCGTTATAGAAATCGATTCACCTGTATCGTACTATGCGAAGTATTCGATATTTGTGAAAAATCGATTTAAAAAAATCGATTTTCACGCTAAAATTTCTCTTATTATAGTAGGGGATTTACGGTAGTATCTTTATCAAGATTCAAAATATTGCAGCGTGTCTATCTGTCTGCCTTCGATGACTACAAAAAAAAGAGAAAGGCTTCTTCCGACCAGAATCAACCACCCATCACTTCGCAGTTCCAACCAAAGGACCCAGTGAAGTACAAGCCCAATGACAGCTGTCAAAAGGAGATCGATGACTCTCTCGTCCAGTTCATTTCCGCAGCAATGGTTTCTATGAAAACGCTGGAGAGGAGTGAGTTTAAAAGTTTTGTCGGGCTTCTGAACGACAAGTACAACGTCTCATCAAGGAAGAAATTTAGGAAGACCTTGCTTCCTTCATCGGCTGCAAAAATCGTGCAATTTTTACGAGACGAACTCAAGCTCGCTGAGACCGTGTGTTTGACAATCGATCTATGGACCAATCGTTCTATGCACTCATTTATTGGGGTTATGGCGCATTTTGTGTCAAGTAACTGGGAAGTAAAAAGCTTCCTTTTAACCTGTCAACTGGTGGCAACATCGCCGGAATTTATGATGAATTGGTCGAGGGGTACGGAATTTCACGAAAGGTCTCCATGGTGGTGACAGACAACGGGACAAACGTGGTAAAGGCGTTCAACGTTTGTCTTCCAGGTTTTTCAGAAGTGGATAACACTGCCAATGACAGCGATAGCGACACTACTGATAGTGAAACTGAAGGGTCCAGAGATGAAAAGGAAGGTGACGTTGTCGACAGTGATGAACTCTTGTCCTTTCTTCCTGAAAGGATGAGCTACTTTTGCCACACTCTCCAGCTGGTGGTTAAAGATGGCCTGAACGAGTGCAAGTTCATCCAGTCCATCATTGTAAAGTGTCGAACATGGTGTCTTTTGTTAGGAAGTCCACAGTTGCGACAGAGGTGTTGGGCAAACAGAACTTGGGTCTACAACTGTGCAACACGACCAACACGAAGTCACCGATCTCGGATAATTTTGTGTCATGATTTTTCTATTAACAGGTAAAGTTGATTCGTTCCATTCTCAAAGTCCCTCCCGAGACGTTCGACAACATTGATCTGGCTGCCAGCAAACGACTAACAGCTAGTGAGCAAATGATCGTAAGTGATCTGGTAGATATACTTTCTCCATTTGAGGAGGCGACAGATTGTTTACAAGGTGAGAAGAGGGTCACCATCTCCTGTCATCATGTGCTTGAAGAAACACCTGCACGACTGCCAATCCAGAGCGGTTATAAACACTGGCAAACTGGTTGCCAATCTAACCAATTCGTTGGAAACTCGGCTGTCCATCTACAAAGACCACGAGGTTTGCTTGTTGGGGGCCCTGTTGGATCAGTAATAGTTGTGGACAAGAGGTTTTCGTCTTATTGACTATAAGTGACGGCCATTGAAAGTAATGGGGGGTCCGTTCGGGAAACAGAGGTTGCACACGAGGCTACACCTATTGATAAATTTGGTGCGGTGTGGTCCTTAAAGACCACATTTAGTTAACTTAAGAAGGTTTCAATTGACATTGATGGGTTTGACTGGACCGCGAGTCTCAATGGAGTATAAGTTGAGGGTAGACCTGCGACCATGTGGTCAATCAAATTTAATCATCCAGAACCAGGGACACGGCTCCAGCCTGAGCACGAATTTGTAGTGCTCTTGCTACATAGGCATTCGGATCATTAGCGTCTAAGAAACACAATGCTGAGAGATGCCGCATTATTTCAGCCTGTATCACTGAATCCGGCCTTCTATATCAACGCCTAATTGCTTCCCATAATATAAAGGGATTGTCATCTTGAAGCATGACGATAAAATCATCACTCACCATACTGAGGAGGTAATACCTTACTCGTGCCCAGTCCAGGTGCATGTATGAGCTGGCTGATGCTTCTGTAGGGAGTGAGATCTGGCTAATGCTTCTTGGACGTATTTGGCTAGCCCTTTGGTTTCAAGAAAGGTTAAAACTCTGTACGTCCATGGAATATAATTGGCACTCATTGACCTAAGGAGGGAATGACCCTCTTCAAAATATGATTCTTCCATATTGTATTAAAGACTAAAAATTTATGAAATACAAAAAAAATTCTGTACAAAAGAATATTCTATACAATATGATTCAATTGAGGAATTAGCATTGTGATCTCCATTACAAAAGAAAAAAAATATATCTCAAAATAAATAATAAAAAAATATTTAAATGTATGTTAAATGCAGCAAAATACTGTAGTGAGAAATATCAATCACTACAATGTGCGAATTGAGTTTAAATGTCTAAATATTCATTGAGACAGACTAATTCCCGATAAGGAATAAGAAAGAAATTTCAAATTCCGTTTATGTCTAAAGGAAGACTATGAAGTAATAGTTAATTATTAGCAAAAAAAAAAACTAAAATGTGCAGCATGGCATTCCTTACGAGTAAACCCACAAAATTGCTGCTCGAAAGAGAATCATGGATGCCGCGAGAAAGTGAGAAATTCACCTGTCTTGATTCAATAATAACGACCTAAACATTGAGCGGCATGGTAGGAGCAGTTTACAAGGCATTGGAACCTTTCGCCAGTTATCGAATGGACCAAAAAAAAAAAAAAACACTGGCGGTTCTCATGTTTAAAGAAACAACTGAAGGCCTATGGAATGAAATGAAAGTTGGCTGCGCTGGTAAAGACGTGGAGGACCAAGAGGGAGTAGGACTGGTCAAGTCCAAAGCTGGAAGATTGTCAGAATGAAAAAACCCAGTAATTATGAAAAGAACACTAACAATAGTGCAACACAACATCCTCGTGGTCACGAAAATTATTCGCGAGGGACAACTACAGCAGACAGCGATTATTACATGAAGATTTTTATTAACATTTATTTAAACACTACAAACTCAACAATCACTGTCTGCAAACTAAAAAAAACTTAAATAAAAAATAGAATAATCATTTAAAAAGAAATATTATATCTATTTTTACAACAAAAAATCTGAGTTTTCCCGAACAATAAGATTTAACAACCAGCTGTGTAATATATGTACTACTATATTTAGTAATGAAAATGATCTATCAAAACATTTTTCTACTTTGGCAAATTAATGTTTTGTGAAATAACTAAATTATGCATATAAGCTATTTAGTAATCTGAGCATGCATATACACCCTTCTTATAAGTAGGTTTAATAATTTTTTTTAAAATAAGTTCTTTAAGTTTTCTTACGTTAGAATGAGGATTGTCTAAGATATCCCTAGAATAATTGAAGTACTTGGTTTTGGAAACATTGCAGTTGATGATTTTGGTAATATAATGTATATGGTACATGTGTCTGCTTTATGTTATATGGTAAACAGGTAAACATTGTTATTATTTCCATATGCCTTTGCAAGGTTCTTATTAAGAGCATTTTAATGTAATGGATCATTACATGGATTTAATATAATAGATATAACCCAAGTCTTATATTTAAAAATTTCAATATATTTTACTGATGAAATGATAACAAGCTTTCCCCAGGATTTAATTAATTAACCTATTAATAAGCATCACCCCTTTAGACTATTAAAGAACATCTCCTGAGGTTTATGCAATTTAACTGTATATTAATTGTTGCATTGAGGACATCATTCATCATTTTTTCTCATTTCATTTGGGTTTTTGGGTGTTCTAAAAAATTGTAAGAAGTCTATAATCTTAAGTATCAGTCATCAGCTATGACTTTTAAATTTTCTTTCTGACTTTAAGCAGCAGTGAAGAATTCAGTATTTATTTTCCCAAAAGTTTCATAATCATATATTAATAATCAATGAAGGATTAATACTTAATTTGTAAATATGTATCAGGTATGGACTATTCAAGTTATTCAATTACTATATGTGCTTTGACATATTTAAAATAATTTTATGTGACATATTTGTATGGATTCTTTTAATTTGAATAACAGATCAACAAGGGATTAAGCTACATTTATAGCATATACAGGTAAAAAAACAACACCAAAAAAACGGGAATCAAATATGCACTATTCTCAATACATAGTACATTATTTGACATTTAATTTGAACACAATGGAAAGAATACTATGTTATTTGTTCTACGTAACTCCAATTAATATAAATAAAAATTATTAAACATTTCTAAAGTGTATGTTGTCTGAATTCAGTTTCAAAACTTTTAAAGCATCTTTCTCAAAATGTTACTTATGTCTAAGATCATGACTTTTTGCAGTATTTAATGACATCATTAAATAAAGATATGTTAATGAAAATTGTTATACTAAATGAAAGACATATGAGGAATTCAATGTGAAAAATCCATATTTTTAATCACAAGAATTTATAAAAATTTTCTACGTAAAACAGTGAAAAATATTTTTTTAAATATTTTTTATTTTTTCCATGAAACATTATTAACAAATTAATAAATATCTTATTTATTGAGTAATATACGGTTTCTACTATAGAAATAAAAAAGTAACATTGTAAAATATTCATTACATTTTTTTTTATCAACTACATAAGAAAGATCCAAAATTTCACAGTGGTTGTATCTTTAAAACTATTGAAGATAGATTGATGAAATGTATTAATTTGTCTTTTTTATAATACTATTTTGTACTAGAAAATGAGAGGATTTAAATGAATAATAAAAATGTTTGTCTTAAGTCCCCCTGTAAGTGCCATATAAGTACATTACCAGCTTCACTTAATTACGTTCCTCTAGGGTTGTTTCGTAACTTAACTATGTTTATATATTACCTATATCCAAAGTAATTAGCATAGATTTGAGCCCATTATTGTGAGGAGGGTTTCTTTATACATATAGGACACTGAACAGACTGTTATAAACAAAAAATGCAACCATAACTTTGTTTTCTATATTTGCAATTGATAATTTAGGAACGAACTAGAGTACTACCCAGCTTCGTGCACGTTAGTTGAATAGGGAAAATTTTTCAATGACAAAATTTGACTTCTTTTAGCCAGCTTTGACTAGCTGTATAGGGTTTAATTCACTCATGACTTCAAGGTTATTCCCATGATAAATCCGTTACTAAATGAAATGCCATATTTTTTGTAATTTTAATGCTGTTCATTGTAAGAGTGGATTGATGATTGTTATTGTTGGATTGTCATATTGTTGTAGCTAGTATTTTTGTTGAATTTATAAATTTAAACATATATTTTAAACACACACACACACACAGTAGCGTGCTAGTAAAGACGGGTCTCGTTTACCTGCACGCTCAGCTC
>JAHWFO010049333.1:1523641-1554816 GCA_023313115.1 Rhysida immarginata
ACGTCATCTGAACAATGGAAACAAAGAGAAGCGCGAAACTTTTTAACAATAGAGTTAACGATGGACCTCCGAGAAAGGAAAGATAGTTAACGAAAATTGTATTTCTTACCATAAAAAAAAATAAAAAGATTAAATTTTTTTCTAGAAATTAAATCTTTTATAAAGTCAAAACACGACAAAACTGAACGGCAAAAGGTATAGATTCTTCAAATTAATAATTCAGGAAAGTGCGTTCTTAAGAAAAATTATAAGACACGACAAAGAGAAAGATGTTTTTAAATAGCGAGGCTTGAAAAAGCATACGGAGAGACATTATTTTTAAAAAAACGCGTAATTATTAAATGACGAAGAGAGAGGACATCGAGCTTACGCACGAAACAATTCCAATAAACGGATTTAGGCATACTTAAGAACTCAAAACGCTTAACTAAATGCTTTGTCGGAAAACTTAATATAATCAAAAAACCTCAAGCGATCAACGGGAATTTTCTGTGGGGATAATAACTTAAGACGAATGACATCCCAATCGAAGTCGTAAGACAAGGGAAATCTCGCTTTTTAATGGTAATTAAAAAATAAATCCCACGAAAAAAAAAAAGGAATTGACGCGAAGTAAAATTGAAAAAATTCAACTTTCCGGGCAAAATATCATTAACCTACAAACTGACGCTAACCGAACGCGTCGAGTAATCCCTTTGAAAAAACGCGGAGGGGGACCACAGTAACCTCCGTTAAAAAAATAGTAAAGCGTTTGATCAGTAGTATCCATACCGTTACACATGGAAGTTGCTATAGTCAAAGGGAAAAGGTGTATGCGACCGACACCAGGAATATCGATGAGGTACGAAATAATAGAAACACGACGTCGGAAGGGTCCGCGAAAAGTGACATTGGAAGCAGAGAAGGAATTTTATGTACGTACTAGGCTCAATAAAAAAAAAAAAATATTCTATTAAAGCAGGGAAGGAAGCGGTACGTTACAACACACACATATACACAGATACACATATTTATAATTTGCGAAAGTAGTGAAATGCATTTTCATCTATGCCCAAGAAATCTACAAGAATGGGCCCCTTAAGAAACAATAAATGGCATCCACCAGTATATGGGCCCCTTAAGAAACAGTAAATGGTATCATCCAACGTGATTCATACGCGACTTCTTGCCTGGAGTGAGTAATCTCACTGATTTAATGTAATGCAAGGAAGCCGAACGTCGTTCACCTATGTGAAAACGCTTTTGGAATTAACTGTACAATAACTTTATAATAGACAACATACAAATTACTTTGAGTTTGCAATTTTTTACTTACTCACCTGCCGACTGTGTACACATAACCTGCCTCAAATATTCATGTTAATACTCTAATAACTGTTGTGCATTTGCATCCTTGCACGAGACAAGGAATTTGTATTATTTTGTGTTTTAAAGTAATGTGTGGATAGTATCAAAGGTATTTCCATTTGTTTATTTTAACCAACTGAAAGTAAAAGTGAAATATTAAAATTTAAAATTACATCTCAGTCTCAGGTAAAGATGCTTGGAATGTTCACAAGATTTTTCCCAACAATGCTTTGCAACAATGATTTTTCTCTCCTAAAGTTTATGGTAACTTTGATAAGAAATGATGAATGACTCTAGCAGTGGAAAGAACATAGGCGCAGTAGTTTCAAACATTATACGTGTGAACACTTCATTTCTCTTTTCGCACGTGTTTGGAAAGATTCATGTGAACGCTCCAATCGAATACGTAAATTTACATGCAATTTACATCATTGCTGAATATTTATATTTTTCTTTTCAGTAAATTTGAAACTCGTTTTACGAGTTATATTCTTGTTTACTTATTTAAAAAACGTCATTCCAGGCGAGGTAGGTCCCTGGATGGGAGCCAAACAATAATGAGAAAAGATCCTTAAGAATAAAAGAATGAAAGAGTAAAACAGAAAAAAAAAGGAGAAGAAAAGGTTTAGTAGGGGACATTGGGAAAGTAATTCCTCAGTCTGGCTTTAAAGAGATGAGCGAATTTCAGGTGTTAAATTGGACCATAATCTACTAACAGCATTGCAAACACTTTTAAGCAGTTAGGTATGTTTGATCAAAAGAATTGATAGCGTGTCTTTGTTACGTAAATTGTAAGAGTGGGTTACTATAGTTGTGAAAAAGTGCTGGGGAAGAGTTGTAATTAAATTTTAATTCGTGGCTTTATGAAAAAATAAATTGGTATGGTGGAATGGTACATTTGCACAGGCCTACCATGAGATGTGATACAAAATCAAAAAAGTTTAAGGAGCTGTGTTGGGACACGGCCACTAGTTAAATCATAGAATACGTCTTGAGACCACATGGCGGATAAGAAAGAATTTTGTGCAGCACAATTTATAAAATTTAATTTCTGAAATAAAATGTTCAAACAAAAAGTGTACTTGCAATTCATCATATATTTTTAACCAAACCTTTATGGCATTCTCAACTTAAAAATCACTGGTCAATGATAAGAGAAGTATGTTAGAAATGGCAACAGACAAGAATCAATATTTCGTGCAAATATCAAATTTATAGTACTGCCCACCAATGTAATAGGCAATTCAAAGGGTTCGTAATCTAAATTAAAATGTTTCTTCATAAAGCTAAGAGCGTATAAATTTAATGTAGCACCTACATTGATAATGCTAACTGTCATAATTGCAATATCAGTATCCACCTTCACATTGTCACTGACTGGTCTAGTTGTTGGTGAATATTTCATTATCGCACTGAAGAACAACATTTCCATATCAGATATCGACACTTTAGGATGAATATATACTGAGTGGCCAGATTATTATGACCACCTCATCAGTACTTTGTTGGGCCACCTTCTGCCTTCAACACTACAGTGATTTGCATTTACTTCACGAGATGTTGACAGGTGATGTGAGGAATCTGACACCATGAATGCTGTTGTCTTTTGCTTTCTAGCCATAATCTGCTTCAAACCCCTTCTGTCTCTATCAGTGAGCTTTGACTTTCAGCCAACGTTTTGCTTGGCAGATGATGTCTTCTCTTGCTTCTTGAAGGCTGCCATAACAGTGATGGGAACCAAGCTTATTATTTTTACCCTAGCCACCAGGTGAGAAATACCCTGGATTACCCTAGACAATCCTGTAATAAAAATCTAAAGGGTCCCCTTTGCACCCAAATTCGGATCCAGATTTTGGCACCCTCTAGAGACAATTCTATCAATTATAAGGCCATATTCATGACCTACTGGATATCATCAACACCTCCCATAACTACAATGATAAGAGATGTGTAATTATAGGAGGTGTTGATATCATAGACATAGCCTATATCTCATGATAAGAGATATCATATCACGACCTCTCATATCATTGTAGGCTATTCCATGGATAAAGTAAAATATTGGGCTAGATAGTAATTAGTATCCAGTAGGATGTGCCGCATCTATTTTGGCACCCTATCTTCATCAGTTCTTGATTAAATTTTTATATTAAAAAAAAAGAAATGAAATGCCAGTATGCACAGTAACAACAGAATTTTAAATGAAATACTTAGATTATATCGATACTTTAGGTGAACTCCACAGAATTTCCCTAGAAATGGTAAATCTCCCTAGAAATGAAGACATTTCCCCTAAATCCCTAGTTTTTTATCAAATACCCTAGATCTAGGGTAAAATCCCTAGAGTTCCCAACCGTGTGCCATAACCCTGTAGGGGGCTAAAGCATACATTCGGTAGAAAAAATTTTTTTTGAAACAAACAATGCACAGGAATTGTTTTTCTTGAAACTATTCCTGCAAAATACAAGTAGCGTGGTATGGCGCATTGTCACGTTGGAAAAAGCCATCTCCATTGCGACACACCATGAACATGAATGCATGAACTTGATCAGCAAAGATACTTAGGTATGTTCTGATATTCAGACGTTTTTCTACACAAATTAAAGAACCCATATTATACCAGGAAAATATGCCCCAAACAATGACTACCCCCACAAGCTTGAACGATTGTACCCAAGCATGTGGCGTCCATGCTTTCATGTAGTTTCCGTCAAATTCTCATTCTGTTATCTGCATGATGCAACTGAAAACGTGGTTCATCAGACCACATGATTTTATTTCGATGCTCAACTGTCCAATCTTTGTGTTCCTGTGCGAATTGGAGACGTTTTATCTTGTTAACTGCAGATAGCAAAGATGTTCGAACTGGCCTTCGGCTCCCATATTTCATACAATGCATTGTATGGCAAACAGTGCATCCAGAAATCATTTGACAGGATCCCTGATAAAGGTCTGCAGTAATTTGATGCGCTGTTGTCCTTCTATTGTCTTGTACCAGTCTTAACAGCTGAAATTTTGCTTGGGTCTGGAGCGTTTCCTTGCTCTGACACAATGTGTCCTAAAAATTGACCTCTTCATTCAAAAATTGACACTTCCTCGGCTTTAGCTTAAGGTTTACATCCCTCAATCATTCAAACAATGCCTTTAGGCTCATTAAATGATTATTAAATGTATCTGTGAAGATCAGAAAGTCATCGAGTTAACTAAGATTTTATCTTCTAATCCCCTTATTATGAAATTAGCCTTTCTCTTCCATAGCGCGGGCGAAGTATTAGGTCCAGACGTTTGAATTCATATTTCCCGTCCGTAGTAGAGAATCCAGTCTTTTCACAATCATTAATTTCCAATTGAAAATATCCCTGATTTGCATCCAAAACACTAAAAAACCTAGCTTTACCCAATTGCGAAAGAGTCTTCGATATGTTAGGTAAAGGTTAAGAACCACCTTTGTAATTTCATTCAATTTTCTTTAATCGACCACAAAACGGTAGGTACCATCTTTCTTCTTCACTAATAAAGCAGGAGCTGACCATGAACTCGAAATTTGGCGGATTACATCATGCCTCAACAATTTGTCAACCATTTGATTCATTGCTTCCCTTTGTGAATAGGGAATACGGTAAGGAGCTTGGGCAATAGGGGGGATGTTCCAGTATCTATTTCATGATAATGTTATTTACAATGCCCTAGTTCCATGTCGTGATGCGCAAACACGTCATTTTATTGATACAAAATCTGTTCTAATGATCGTCTTTTTTCTTTTTCTAAATGTTCCAATTTAAATAATTTTAAAAATAAATTTTTATCTACTTTGTTCCCTTTTCCAATGTCAACGGTGTTATTAAATTCAACACCATCTTCCTGGGCTTCAAACAAATCACCTATAATTTTTCCTTTTTGTACAACCAAATGCTCACCTGAATAATTCATAATACGAACAGGAATAGTATTTATTTTGGAGACCTTTGCCAAAACCTATGCACCCAACAATCCTGACTTATTAATTTCTCGGGGCTCGAATACACCTAATTTATGCTTAAATGATCTACCCATGAGTTTGCCTTCAAACACAACCTCGGAATAAGGGGGAATTGAGATATCTTTTTTTACAAACAACTGGAACAGCTTCCATTATTTCCCTAACTGTAGCCACAGCATGTTTTTGTGGCTTTCTGACTTTCCGTTTCTGACTTTCCTGCCACACACCATCAAAAGGAATTTTATTTATTTCATCATGTAGTATTGCCCTTTTAAAATCAATGATAAAACCAAATTTGTTCAGCATTTCTGTCCCTAATATGGCATGATAATTCAATTCCTGCCTGCATTTCCAGATGTAGAAAGTAAAATTATAAATTTGCTTGCCAAAATTTATATTAAGTGCATAAATCCCTAATGTTTTAAAATCGTGCCCAGTTACTCCTACCAAGCTTAGTTCAGATCGTTTAATTTGTTTCATTATGTATCCTATAGCTTTTAATCTTACTAACATATCTTCGCTGAGAAAGTTACCTTTGACCCTGAATCTAACAGAAATCTTATTGAAATCTAATTTGCAGTTCCCGTTACAATTAATTCTTTAGGCTCGTTATAGCTACTCGTGATTGATTGTGCTCCATTCTTAATTACTGGACTCCCATCCCTTGTCTTTGGGGGGGGGGGGGGACGCCATTACGTTTTTTGGCTGAATTCCTCATGTTCTCATCCCCTCTGATCTACCCTTCTGATTTCCTGCTCTTCTCACTGGCTCTGTTTGATTTTTTATTCTTTCCTCGCAAAATCGCTGTGTATGACCTTTGCTATTACAAAAGAAGCACCTTAATTTTATATTATCATGCTTATTGTTACACATTTTGGCTACGTGTCTGGGCTGATGGCAATTAAAACAAACTATCTGCATTTGCATTCTACATTCTTCATTTCTCCTTTCAATGCCAGAGATGCTTCCTCTTACTAGCCTATTTCCCTGTTGTCTGTACGTGCCTCTATCCCCTGTACCTATTCACGCTCTAGTTCTTTCAACTCTCTGTTCACTTATGTTTCTATCTTCCTTAACTGCATCAATTTATCTATTCGCTGATTAATTAATGTGTTTAAGTCCTGATCTATAATCTTTCTGCTCAATTCCTTTTCTTCGCCTTCTACTGTATTTAGCCCATATCTTTTTGTAGCATAACGTAACTGATTTTCCTCTTCCTCCTCGGCATAGCTTATAGCCTGTTCTAAATTATCTGGTTTCCTAAATAAAACTACTTTTTGTAACTCTGGCAGTAACCCATCTATAAATCTATGTTTCATTCTTTCTTCTATTATCTGTTTCGCGAATTGTTTCTTTATATCAGCTGCCTGTCCTTCCCTTGGTACTTGTATCATAATCTTTTTCCGTAATGCCTGTATCTGTGTTGAAAAATCTCTTACTGCATCGTTTTCCCCTTGACTCCACTCTGAAAATAACCTTTCACTCTTTCCTCTAGGTTCTTTTCCAGATTTTTCTATCATCTTATTTTTAAATTCTTCATACTCGTTTATTGCTGCCATAGCCTGATCTTCCTGACAGTAGAATTGAGCACTGCCCTTGAGCTTAATTTTCGCTATATTTAATTTTGCTGCTGGTGTCCAGTTGCATGCAGTTGCAATTTCATCAATTCTCTAAAAGAACAATGCAGGATCAGTTGATCTATCATGTTAATTTCGAAGCTAAGATTGATGACCCATCTTTACTTTTCAATTTTTTACCACAACTCTTAAATATACTTCCCTTATTATCTTGCCTGGTCTTTAATGCAATTAGAATCTTAATTTAATCTGCTCAAACATGCAATTTACCTTTTTCATTTATTTACCAGTTCCCACTATTTCAATAATTCTAATAGCAAATATCCTGTCGGCTGCTGCCAAAATGTAAGGTGCGGTGATATCTTGTCATATCGGCTCCCACAATTGTAATGGTCGAGGTTTAAGATATGAATTTAGATGCCTAATTAGGGATTTTCGACTGTGCCATTAATTTTGATTACTAATTAAAATATTATACTCGGCCTACATTTATTATTTCTCCACATTTCAGGTACATAACATGAAAGATTTTAGGAAGCATAAACGACTCATTCAAACAATAACAAATCAATTTATTCTAAGAAAGAATGGAATAATACTAGAATACATAATGCCAATATTTGGACATTAATAAAGAACCAATAAACTATAGCCAATAAAGATAATAAACCAATAAAATATTCTTAATTTCATCTATCTATTCAGTTCAAACATATCAAAAGAATACATATTTTTGGCCAAAGGGAATAAAGCTTGCCTTCACTGGCATAGGCTGGTAGTACATCCAAAGAACGTAAAACAGGAAGAAGTGACCGTTCGGGGGAAAACATGTAATGCGTGTGACGTCATGTTCACGTCAAAAATCAGTGGCGGACTTTAACGGCTAGTGCGTATCAATAAATTCCTCCATGCATTCTCAATGATAAAAAGTTATATTTTGACAAATTTTTTAGAATTAAACAAATTTTTTAAAAATGTGAGAAAATCGTATTTAAATTGTTTGATATTCAACCTCTTATTGTAAAAATTCTCGTTTAACCTGGAAAAAATAAAATATGTATTAAAAAATCATTTTATTGTGCTTTTTAATTTTTATTTTGTTCACTGGATAACTTCATCAGAAATATTTGAAATAAAATAATTAATACATTTTTGCTTAGGATAAACTGTGCATACTTTTACGTAATATTGTATTAATTTATTATAATAATAAATGATAATTTTTTAACAATTTATGATTGTTATTTTTTAAATTTCATAAAAACTTAATAGAAAAAGTTAATACACATAGATGAAATTAAATTACAAAAATATATAATTTTATATACATTTATTATTATATTCAAAGAAATAATGAATTACCAAAAGGAAGTTTAAATTTGTAATATTTTTATTTGTTCTAATGCTGCCTAAGATGAACTTCCTTTTCACTTTTTAAAGATTATTATTGCTGGATAGTTCCTTCGCTCTGTGTTGTATTGATTGAGTTATTATTCACCCAAGTTGGGGTTTTAATTTAACTTCTTGAGATTGTTCTGCTTACCTACAAGTGTAATTATCCTGGGCAACGCTGGGTATTCTGCTAGTTATATATAAAATATATAAAATGGAGGAATATTCCGTATGCTTTTGGAAATTAATTACTTGAAGCTTGTAACTTCAGGTTAAAAGATTGATACCATGATGATTTTCAACCTGAAGTTATAAAAATTGTAGTTTTTCCATCAGTAATTAATTTCCAAAAGCTAATTATTCATTAAAAATTTTTTTATTCAAATACGTGCACTTTCATCATCAATTATTTTCCTTTCTTTTCTCTATCTGATTGATATCGGAGGTTGGGCGTGAAAAAATCCTTCAAAGACCCTTTTTCTAATAAATATTATTATTTATTTATTATTATTATTATTGGCTTTTATTTCAACTGCTACATATTATCATACGTCACGCTCATATCAATTTATATTTCTTTTCATACTCTTTTCATACTCTTCTAATCGTTCATATGTCAATATTTCATATACTTACCATTCTTATAATGATGTACTTATAAGAATAGAACCCCTTTTTTTTAGTTATTGTTATTGGGAAAAAAGATTCTCAAGTTGAAACCGACTTCTATTTTTTTCAATGTCCTGAAGATTATTTAAATCAAAATCACAGCATAAATCCAAAATATATTTTTTCTACCATTTTTTTTCTACCATTTTTTTTTTCTTTTTACAATAAAAATCTCAAATTGTGTAACGTTTTGAGAATGAATTTCTTCATTTTTTTGTATTATCCAGACAAAAAAAAACTACTCCAAAGCAAAAAAATAAATAAAATAAATATCTTTATTCGAAAATTGAGAATCAAATGTATACTGTATTTTAAATTTACTTGTCATTTATATGCCTGAACTATATCTTTGGTTAAGAAAAAATATTTGTGTAAAAAAGCCAAATTGATGTAAATTTTCTCGCGAAAGATTTAATATAATAACTTTTTTTTTGTCGCCTGGAAAATATGATACATTTTTACTACAGCTTAGATAAAAATAAATTCCAAAATTTACTTTTTAATTCCAATAAATATTCTGAGAATAAATTTTTATTGTTACATTTTGCTTTCATTGCAATGTAATATTTTTTAATGACACCTACTACGCGTGTGATGGCGCCACAAGTCTGATCATCTTGCAGGCGTTACATTCAGATCAAAGGTTCCGACGCCACGGTCACTTCTTCCTGTGTTACGTTCTTTGGTACATCTGTGCTGTGGACCTTGCTTCCGTCCGGGAATGGAATCTTCGTTACTTTCGTAACATTTTCTTACTTCTGAGTATCACGAATGAGTGAGGCTGAGAAAACTTATATTTAAGGGTCATTGTTGAAGCAGGGTTGCGGTATGGGTTTTAGTCGTTAAAAAGGCCTTGGAATCAAGCGAACATAAAAGAATCTAAGGACATGGAAAAAATGATGAAAAATGTAAAATGAGACAATTTTGAATGTCTGCCGAAATTCTAGAAGACAGCTGGGTAGACTGCAATGGATCTTGCAGGAACGTTTGGATTACCAAGATCCATGGCCCACTTACACTGTCTGCAGAACTCAGACAGAGTTACTGATTAAAAGCCACTAGTCTATCAGTGATGCACGCCTCATCTTTGGTGAATAGACTGATGTTCTCCTCTCGAGTTTGCATAGTTAAAGGAGGCTGGAAGCATCCAAGAATCACGTGACATCCTTGTGACGTCACACACTAAATCTGAGGGGTCATTCAGAGGAGTCAATCCAAGTTCATTTGGGCCTCCTTCACCTCTGTCCCGTTTGCCTGTCTGTCTGCATCTTAGAGTCCCCGAGACCCCTTGGGTCACTGGCTTAATAGCTTGAAGCAATTAGGGTCTCCTCCCACACATTTCAGAGAATAGTCATCTTTCTCCCCTCTGTATTCAACCCTGTTGGTCCGTTTGTATCGGTTTGCACTGCTTTCCTAAAATGTGTAATAAACTTTCCAAAGAATGCTAATGGATTCGGGAAAGTAACTTTCTACTCAGTGAATACCTATAGATCACTGGGAGATGGGCATCAACCCTGTTTCTCACAAAGGAGAAGGGAAACCAGATGACTGGCTGGGTATAACTAATTAATAGGAATCGTTCATCCTAAAAACTAATTGAAAAACTTATATATCCCAACTTAGGGTTCCTTTAGAAAAGGTTTTAATAAAACATATCCAACTTAGTAATAACCTCTCCTTTAAATATTAACAGGCTGACATTAATAAATTAAGATCAGACCTGATGATTACGGAATATATTCTGCACACTATTTATTCATTTTAGTTAATTAGAATCTGAATATTCCAAATGTTATTTCCATATCTTGGCTAATTTGCATATGTATTAAGTGTGACTTTACAGATTATTCATATTTTTTTTACCGTCTGTGTTTTCATAATATTTGCGTTTAAACGTTGCTGTTTGGCAATAACCTTTTAAATTGTGGTTTTAAGCTTGTTTTAAAAGGCATCAACAATGAATTCTTATAACGAGTTAGCATTGTCAGGGAGATAAAATTCTCCATATTTATCGGATGATGACTTGTCATGACTATTGTTGCCGCTGTCTTTGTTTTTTTTGGAATTTAAGAGTTGTAAGAAAAAGATTTCTGATCCGTTATGGTCACGTTTTGTCCTTGAGCAAGCGAGGTTTTGATTCTACTGCTGTCCCGTCAATATGCGAGTCGAATAAGCCTATCGTTTGATAGCGAAGATATTCTCGGACAACGGGTCATTTTACCAGCTTGCTTTAGTTGAGCCTGTTGATTAATCTGCGATTATGTTAGAATTTGTTGTTTGCCCAGTGTCGATTTAATGATGTTTTCTTTCGTGTTCATTCTGCATCATATGAGATGGAATTATTCTGCTAAGATGAACCACCGATGCACTTTTGTTCAGTTCCATGCCATTTTCACTCTCCTGCCCCGACGTGTTTGGCAGTGAAGCCTTACTGGTTTGTATTTCAACGTGGGAAATAACTTGCGATGAGTTGGTGAGTTGTTTTGATAAGTTATTGGACGGGCCACAGGAACCTTTTTGAAGAAACGTTTTGCTGTTTCTGAGTGGCTACAGACATACAGTGTTCTTAGCCAGTGCACCCTATATGTAGTTGAGTTGCTTCCTGTTTGGAAAAACTGGGAACAATCCATATATGAACAGTAGGCTATTCCGTATGGAATTGTGCGAAAAGAGAAATGTAATTCTGAAATTTTCCTTTAAAGTAATTTTTAGAAAATCCCAATAATGGAATCTGGAAGTTTGTATGAGGTGGCAGAAGAGTCCTGCTATGGGACAGCTTCGATTATCCCCGTGCGGAAGTAGCATGATAATGCAGTGCTGGTGGCTCCGCTTGAGTGCTGGCTGGCAGTCTCATGTCATGGGTGCTGAATACGAATCATTCAGCCGCTCTAATTCTGGTAATGGTGTCAATAGACATGTGTTTGTGTTAAGCCATTAACAGTTTTAGTCTGTGGAAGGGACTAAGAAGGGTTATTGTACCCCCCTTCACATTTGCATATATAAAGGGTGCACAGGACATTTTCTGTACTTTGTGGCTGGTGTGAAAGGCATTTCAGAGGTGAGGCTGATGCAGCAAACAGACGAAGGCTGAGCACAAGAGAGAGCTGAGGCCCCCTAGTGGGAACTCTGCACAAACGGGGAATAAGCTGTGTGCGGACCTTGCTACACAGGCAGAGAAATTATAAGCTGTGCGAGGACCTTGCTAAGGTGGCGAGCCCTGTGCATCTAATCTGAGGATAAATTAAATTTAGTAGGGGCCCCTAACTATATTGGTTTTTTGAAACTTATGGAAGTCAGATAACTGTATTTCTTTTGTTCTATGTGAATAAATTATAGCAACATTCTGTTGTGATGTTTACCCCACAAAACCCGTCGTCATCCTTTATTAACATGTTCCAAACACGTGATTCCTCTTAGGTGGGTGTGGTGGTTGCCTTTGGGTACCCCCCCAAGTAACGGAACCTCCTCCCCCCAGAGCATCACACTACATTATCTGAAAACCATCAACAATTACGGACTGAAGTTCGGGAAAATGCAAGAGTTAGAAGGATTTGCAGATGCCGACTGGGGCAGTGTTATTGAGAGCCGAAGTCATGTTACATGTTCTAGGTGTCAAGATGTCAGGAGCACCGATTAGCTGGGAAGCATGAAAACAACGAACTTTTAGTCAGCACTTTCGAGCACTGAAGCTGAACATTTGTTATTAGCTGAAGCTGCAAAAGAAGCAATATACCTGAAAAGTTTCCTTGAGGAAATTGGTGTTAAAATAAAAAGTATATGCATCAGGAACGACAATCAAAGTGCCCAAAGTCTAGCCAGCAATATCATGTACCATCCGAGAATGAAACACATAGACATTCGAGATCATTTTATAAGAGATGTAACGAACACAGGCATAATTACATTGTTACATGCCAACAGATGAAATGTTGGCAGATGTCCTTACGAAAAGCTTGGTAAAAAACAAGCATGAGATGTGCAGAATGGAAATAGGTGTTCATAACATTGAAATCTAAGGATGAACTTTTCTTTTGAGGGGGACTGTTGAAAGCAAAGTTCAAGTCCATTGTAAGAAGATGATGATTTAGTATCCAGTTTATTATTGTTTTAATTTTAAACCAAAAGAATATAAAACCTGGTTTGTTTTATTTTATGGTATAGTATTGCTGTTGGAGTTCTTTTTGCACAATGGAAAATATAAATATATAAAAAAATCTCTGCTAGTGTTTGCCTTATTTTTTATCTAAGCCTCCCTCAAAACCTACATTTTGACATAGTCCCCATCCCTTTCCACATACTTGCGCCAACGTGAAACCACAATTAGTCGGGCGAATTCGTCGGAGAAGAATTCCGATGTTGCTGTTGACACCAGTTAAGTTCTTTTGGTTAAATTCAATAATTTTATAAATACTGTTTTGCCATTTTAAAAACTTTCTTGCCTAATTTTACTCTCTTGTGGTATAGTTTTCTAAAGCAAAAGAGCTGCCGAATGGTCAGCTAATCTGTCTTTTATCATTTATAATTTTTTCTTTCTTGTCTCTTACTGTCCATTTTCTTGCTTATACAACCCCTGGCAAGAATTATTCGAACACAGCATGCAAAATGTAAACAAAACATTTTAGTTAATGGTCAAGTGTAATCCTGATACTTCAAACAGAATATAATTATACAGTTTTTTATTACTTAATCATTTCTTAAAGCAAAAAAGAAAAATTGGATCATTTGAATAAAATTTAATGTTTTAAAAAAATCAGCAGTTCACCCCCACCGAGGAAAAAATTATTAGAACACAATGAATAAGTTATGGAAAACTTCAGTGGTAATAAACATCAATATTGTGTTGAGCCTCCTTTAGCTTGTATTACTGTTTTAATACACTTTGGCATAGTTTGAACCAAATCTCTGCAATAATCAGAACTAATTTCACCCCAACTGTTACGAATTGCAGCTTTAAGTTCTTCTTTGTTTGTAGGGTTTTTTTCATTTACCAAATTTTTCAATTTCCACCACACGTTTTTCTATTGGTGACAAATCTGGACTTTGTGCTGGCCATGGAAGTGTTTTAATGTCCTTGTTTTGTAGGTAAGTTTTGATTCTTGCAGTGCGGTGACAAGATGCATTATCGTCTTGAAAAATGATCTGCTCATCTCCGAATTGATCTTCCACATACGGAATTAGGAAATTATCTAACACTTTTTCATAAACTTCTCCATTCACTTTTCCACGTATTATTGCTAGTTTTCCCAGTCCTTTCGACGATATACATCCCCAAACCATGAAATAAGACGGAAATTTTGACCCTCTCTTAAACACTGGTCATGAAACTTTTCTTCACTCCGTCTCCAAACAAAAATACCGTTATCATCTCCACAACCAAGTTTAATACGGCTTTCGTCCGAAAATATCACCTTACTCCAGTCTTCTTCAGTCCATGTCTTGTGCTATTTCACCCACTGTAAGCGTACTTGTCTGTGACGTTTTATAAGATGGGGCTTAATTTTCGCTTTGCAGAACTTGTATCCCATTTCATTGAGTCGATTTCTGGTTGTTCGGTCACTCACACGCACGTTATACTTTTTCCATTGCTTATTCAGTTCCTTGGATGTACAGTTTCTGTTTTTCTTGCAAATTTCCCTGAGTGACCGATCCTGGCGCTTGCTTGTACACCGTTTTCGACCTCTTCCAGTGGAATTTAATACTGTACCAGTCTCTCGAAACTTCTTCCACACGTAATTAACAGTTGATACAGCACAACCAACACAGTTGGAAACGTCTTGTTGCGTTGTTCCTTCTTTTAACAAGCGGATTATTTGGTTTTTGGTGTCATTGCACAGTTTTTTTCCACGAGCCATTTCTTGAGACAGTGAATTGTGGAAAATTAGCGAAATTATTTATAACTAGTGTCACAAGATTAATATGCAAAATTTAGCAGTAGAGTAGACCAATAGAAAAGTTTCAAACGTAATCTGTTTCGCAGAATTGTCAAGTGTTCGAATATTTTTTTCCTAATAATAATATGGAGTGTTCTAATAATTTTTTCCTCAGTAGGGGTGAACTGCTGATTTTTTTAAAGCATTAAATTTTATTCAAATGATCCAATTTTTCTTATTTGCTTTAAGAAATGATTAAGTAATAAAACTATATAATTATATTCTGTCTGAAGTATCAGGATTACACTTGATCATTAAATAAAATGTTTTGTTTACATTTTGCACGCTGTGTTCGAATAATTTTTGCCAGAGGTTGTATATCTGTTTACAAGTTTTTCAAGCCATTTATGTACAATTTCATTTGCATTCCACTTTATTTATTTATTTCTTTTTGTTTGTTAATAAGATGCATTAAAGAATTATAAAGAAAAGTAAATTACTTCAAACATAAGTGGAAGGACTTGCGAAAATTTACATTTTTTGATCAATGTGTGTGTGTGTATGTTTGTGTGCAGTAATCATATTTTATCTATATTAACAAAAATCAATATGTGTGGGTGTGCGTCTGTCTATATATTCGCGAAACCAATGGGCGTGAAACTTTTCATGATCTTTAAAATAGTTCGGGAAAGGTTTTTTTGCACTATTGCCATGGAATACCGCAGAATGCACGGGTTTTATGAATGAACCCCCCCCCCCCATTTTTCATGCAAAAATATATATTTAACTTTTTAAATTTAACAAAAATACTACCTACAACAATATGGAAATCCAACAATAACAATCAATAAATCGACATATACACTGAACATTATGAAAATTACAAAAAATATGACATTTTTATGGGAATAACCTCGAAGAAGTCATGGGTAAATTAAACAGAATATTTTTGTTTGTTTTATAGTTAGTCAAGGCTGTAGACTGCTGTGAAATGATTAATAAAAAAACACCGCCTCTGTTAACACGAGAAACGCTTTCATTACGTTTATTCTTGTTGCCAAGATACAAAGGAGACTACATATATATACATATATAGGACTAGACTGGCAGTGGTATCTAGTGACAAGATCTGACAACTAACAAACCCCCTCTTCAGATCTGTGAACACTCATTATAACAAAAGTAATGTCAAAAATTATGCCCCCTCTTAAATCATACACTATAAAGAGACTGTTACTGAATACAAAAGAAAAATGAGCTTAACCTATAAATAAGAAAATGGGTTAAGGTACTTCAAAATAAGCAAAAATTCAGTTTAAATTTAAAAAGTCACAGCACTTTTTGATTTTCTGTCCTGTGATGCCTTTGGTAAGCATGTCAGCAGGCATGTCTTGTGTCGGCAGGTATTGGACATCAATTTTCCCTTCTGCTTGGTTGTTTCGTACAAAATGATAGCTTGGTTTACTAGCTCTCGCATCAAGTTCTGTAGATGAAGAGCTTCTTTCGTGGCGTCGGAGATGGCCATGTACTCGGCTTCTGCAGTTGATAGTGCCACAGTTCGTTGTTTTCTTCTTTCCCATGTTATGGCAGTACCTCCGATGGTGAAAACATAGCCAGTGTACTATCTTCGGTCGATCGCGTTCGATCCCCAATCGGCATCGGTGTACCCTTTTAATTCTTCGCTGGATCTTGTATAAGTAAGCGCGTTATCCATTGTGCCTTTTAAGTATCGTAGCACTCTTTTCGCAGCTATCCAATGCTCTTTCTGGTAGCATGTATTGAATTGGCTAAGAAAACTGATGGCGTGCGAGATGTCTGGTCTTGTAGAGGTCGACAAATACATCAACGATCTGATCAAGTTCTGATAAGGATATTTTTCTTCTGCATTCACTTCAGTGGTTCCTTCAAGTTTAACGCTTGGATCAAGGAGTGATGAAACTGGATTCACTTCAATCATACCAAACTTTTCAAGTAGCTTCCTGATGTATTGACGCTGGTTCAGACTTATAGTTCCATCCTGTTTCCTTTGGAACTCAATTCCTAAACAGTAGTGGATTTCTTCGAGATCATGGATTTCAAAGTGAGCTTCGAGCTTCGCTCTCAGGTTTCTTATCATGCTGAGATAACTTGCAGCGACAATGATATCATCGACGTAAACCGACAGGTAAAGTTCTTTGTTGTTGTTTTTCGTTACGTAAATACATGGATCGGACACAGTAGGTTTTAGTCCAATTTTCCTTAACTTGGCATCTAAAGTCATAAACCACTGTCAACCTGACTGCTTCAAGCCATAAAGTGCTTTCTTTAGATGACACACTTTTTGTTCTGAATTAGAACCTCTTAGTTGCATTAACCATGTTGTTGCTATCTGACGTAGCTTCTTATCTCTCTTCGGGTTTGCAACAAAAGCTTCGAGAAATTCTTCTAATCCTTCAGGTACAGTCATATAAATGTTCTCATTGAGTTTTCCATTCAAATAGGCAGTAGTTACATCCCACTGATGTACTTCTAATTTTCTTTGCACTGACAGTGCCATTAATGTACGGAGTGAGCTCATCCTCATCACTGGGGAATATGTTTCTAGAAAATCCTCTCCGTATTGTTGAGTGAAACCCCTTGCTACAAGACAAATTTTTCTTCGATTTACTTCTCCCTTTTTGTTGTATTTGGTGCGCAAGACCAGTTTACAATCCACAACATTCGCTTCCTTTGGTTTAGTTACGATATTCCAAGTTTCATTCTTAAACATGGATTCGTATTCTGCTTCTAAAGCCTTTTTCCTTTGTTCCTTTTGTTCTGTCTTCATTGCATCCGTCAATGTAGTTGAGTCTTCTTCTTCTTCGGCTGTCATTGCGACGGGATATACTCTTTTTGGACGTCCCCGCTGGCCTATCCTTATTATTTTCGGCCTTCCGCGACCTCTTCTCTGCTGAACATCATTTTCTTCACAATTATTGTTTTGACCCTCTTCTTCGTGCTCTTCACATGAAGCTTGAATAATTTCATACTCTACAATGACTTTTTCTGGATCACATTCTAATGAGGGATTTACAGACTTGATCTGTTCAGCATCTTCGAAGGATTCTTTAGCAAGTTGATCCTTTGGATATTCGTTGAGGAATTTGATGTCTCGACTTCTTATTATTTTTCGGTCTTCTTGTGACCATAATTGATACCCTTTTGTCTCTTCGGAATATCCGACAAATATGTATTTCTTTGCATGGGGTGAGAACTTTGGCTTTCCTGGGGTCTTGTCTAGGGCGTATGCCATCGACCTGAAAATTCGACAGTCTCATCATAGGCAGCCGTGGCTATGCTGATAGCTTGGCTGTTACATTCTCATGAACCCATGCCACATGAGTGTTCCTTGCTCTCTCACACTCGCTCGCACTCAATTTTTTCTTCACACATTTTTTTCCTGGAATGTCCGCTCTCATCTCCCTTAACCTTCTGTCAGGTGCAATACTGTTAGTCACATCTTCAGGCGCAATGAGGCTGTTAGGCATATTCCATTAAAAGATCTGATTGTAACCATAAAACCTTTTCTTTATTTTTTAAAATCATCCTTCCATTAAAGAAAAACGTTTTTAAGAGTTTTCTGTTAAGTTAGAACATAAGAGTTATAAAAAATGACTAATTCACAAAATTTACAAGAGCAGTATAGCTGAGAGGGGCAATGTGCCTGATAGGTCACATGAGGAAAGATATGTCTTAATATGAAAACAATTATATATTTACAGTTTTTATTTGTTAAATGAATAAAATAATTCAATTTAGTGAATCGATTTTGAAAAAATACATGCTTCAGAAACTTTGCAAAATTAGTTGCAATGTGCCTGACACAACACTTTTATCATTATCCTCAATCAAAAATTTTTGACATGAACTAACGGGCATGTATGAAAAGATCACTAAATAAGAGATAGCTATTCAAAGTTTCAAGTGTTTCTGGCGTCTAGGAGGGCAAAGGCGATCTATAATATGAGACATGTGCCTATTAGATCAGTTGCGCCCGATGGAGGGTTAATCGAGAAGTGACTGCTGTCATGACAACTCCCGCTCTCTCTGCTTGCCCATCCCTGCTCTTTCTCTCTTCCTTCCCGCCAAAATGGTGATTTGGAGACAAAGGTAAAGAGAAAAGATAAATAATATTCTACAGGCATTAAACAATAATAAATACATAATAATCTAATAAATTTTAAGTGCTGTGACGTACATTATAAGTTAATTTCGTTTGAAGTGCATCAGGACAAAATGCAATTCAGTATCTGTGTTCGTTAATTTATTCAAAACGGCAGCATGAGAAGCAAAGTTGTGTTTATACAATGATATCAACACAACTTTTGGATTGCTCACCCAATGGCAGAAAACAGCTCACTCGCGTTCCCGAAATTACAGCTTCAGTGTACCCCAAAGTAATCGACTAATCGTTCCTGGTTACTATGAAAACACCCCTACCCGCCCCCTCACATCCTCCCAATAATATCTATACAACTCTTGGATCGTTCCTATCTATACAGAAAGCAGCTCCTTCGCATTCCCGAAATTACAGCCTTAAATACAACTGCCTCAGTGGGTACAAAGTAATTGAGTTGTCGTTCCTGGTTGCTTGAATTTCTGGAACGTTTTCTGCTCACTAAGTAATCAATCCAGAAGTTGTATTGATATCATTGTGTTTATATCTTCTTCGAAGTTAGTTTCCTCGAAATTATCCAAAGATAAATAATTTTCTATAGGTGATTACTGTTAACAATAATAAATTTATAAAATTAATATCTATTTAAGTGGAATATAATAACTACTTGTTTGCTATTCAATCAAACATGGTAACAGCTGGTAATGAAACAAATTCTATCAGCATCGATAGGCAGCCCATCAACAGGTAATTTTAGCTAGGCTCGAGTAAACGTCGCACCCCTGTTTAACAATACAATTGGTTCAATGGATGTTTTCATGTGTATGAATTTTTTTTCCACATTAAGAATACATAAGAACTATAGATTTACTAAACCATAATTTATTCCATACGAATAGTAATTAAAAAATTTGTATAAAAATAAAATAAAAACGAGTTATTTTCAACTCAAAATTGGGTACAAAATTTTGCGACTTATTCTCGAGCATTTATGGTAATTACCTTTAAAAAAGGTGTTTATGCATGCACAGGATGCTAAATAGCATATATGCATAATTTAGTAATTTTCAGAAAACATCAATTTGCCAAAGTAGAACAATGTATTGATAGATCATTTTCATTACTAAATACAGTAGTACAAATGTTACACAGCTGGTTGGTAAATCTTATAAATATAGGAGAGTTGTAGCAAAACGAAATATTGTAATATATTATTGAGAATACCACAATTCACTTATTATGGATTTTTTCAAAAAGTTTTAAAGAATGAAATAACAAAAGTTCAACAAAAATCATAAATTAAGGAGAAATTTTTCTTAGGGTAAAATTTAATTTTTTTAAGAAAACTTGAAACAACATATAAATATTAAATTTAAAATATCAACATTTCATAGTATTACATAATCTAAAACTTTATCTAAAATAAGAAATAGTTGATTTATCATTCAATTAGCATTTCCATTCTCTGAAAATTGAAAATGCTTTTTGGTCAATTAAATATGCAAAATGTTTAAAAGTACAACGGTGGTTTGGGGAAGAATGATGGATATTTCTCTCTTTTCCTGTCAATAACTACTTGAGGAAGGTTATGTATTATAGTAGTTGAGTATAATTTTAAAAAACAATTAGCCAAAATTTTAACGAAATAAGGAGAGGCCTTACACTGCAACATTTTGTCAAAAATTATCCGACTAGTTTGGCTTTTAATCCTGCCTTCATTAAGGTACAAGGGAAATGATGGCTAGCAGCCTTTACATAGTGATGAGGTAAACGATACAAAATAACTAATACAGTGAATGTAAATGTATGGTAAAGAGGCCACTCAAATAGTGAAGACATAATTAGGACACAGTCGATGGGTTATGCAAGGGGGTTGGGGGAATGGGTCATTACATGGGAATGGGAATGGATGACATAAACGGATTGAATTAAAATTGTTACAATACTGCACCTCCCCCCCCCCCCTTGCTTTGATACTAAGGAAATGACTGGAGTCGAGAGGTGCAGGATTGTAGAGTTCGGAACTGATATAAATCTAAGGGGTCTAAATGATTAAACACTGAGACTGCATAAGCTATAATTCAACCTTTTATTACAACCAACTAAAAAAAACAATAATTACAAGACACAACTCGAGAGTGCCCTCTCCAATATGCATAAGATAACAAGGCAGTCAAACTATAAGGTTTCGCTCACAATTACTCAAACAAAAAAAAACAATTGTGACCTTATTTCTAATCCCACCAATACTGACAGAGCATAAGCACCTGTTCGAGCACTACTAACAAGCACTGCATTAACCCAATTACTCCTATAGCAGCAACCAAGGTTAGACATTAACACGATTTCTTTTAGGCTTATTAAGGCACACTGCACAAACAACCTAACTCTAACAGTCAACGTTGCGATGTGGAGAACGTCGTATGGTTCCTTTATGCCCAAGATCTCTTATAAGATCGTTTATTGGGGGAACCACGGAAACCCCAAAGCACCCGTTCTTTGTATAGCTAACCGCACGAAAATACGCCCCCCCCCCCCCCGCATCAATGTGCTATCACCGCCTTAAGCAACAACTAGCGCGTCGCTCAATTAGCGAACGCGATACAAAACGGTGTTCACCACCAAGGAAAAACTGCTCATAGGCAAGGTGCAAGTGTGCAAATAGTTAACAGTGATCAACACCGTAGGAACAACAGGGCTCAACAAACCACTTAGAGACCCTTAATGCTAAACTTAATACTATTCACATTTATTACAGACGCTATAGAAGGCGAACTACATTTCAGACATCGCTTCCAACTGTTCTGTATACATTTCACGGCGGAACACTTGATCAGGTTATTATTGATACAGTTCATAACCGTTCTTACTGCATATGCATGAGACAAGGTTCTTTGCAATACGAAGCGTTGACACCCTCACGCGGAAACGCCAGTTCAAAACGCAAAATAAAGTACACTCACCAAACAGAAGTCGTCTCAATGGGCAGGAACTAATTGTTGCAAAGACGAGAATACCTGTTGATGGACAGTGAGAAGGAGCTTTGTGTACCAACTCCGCAAGCAGGCAAGGAGGAAATTCTATCTTCATCCATTTCTTTTCCAGAATTGATGAAAAATAACGGCATCACCGCTGTGATGTGATAAATAATTTCCTAATTGCGATGTATTCTGCGACTTAGACGAATGGACAACTCCTTGAGATGCATCAAATCAAATTTGACCGCACGTTTTGAATAATATATTATTAGAAAATTATTCAGAAATTTCAAATTGAAATAAAACAACAGCTAAATCTTAATTTATTACTAATTTCTTTTTTTTTTTTTTAAAAAAAACAAGTCCCTCAAAATTATGGCCTTTTCTCCCCCCATTGGACGCATATGTCACTTCACTTGACATGAAATGTCACAAAATAAACAAATAAATAAATATATAATAAGAAGAAAATGTGTGTCAAACAATACAGAAAAAAAAATAAAATAAAATAAAGAAATAAATAAATAAATTACAAGATTTAAACTTGAGCACATTTATATCCAGTGTGGGTTTGGCTCCACTCGCTCCCTGTAGCGGGAGGTGCTAATTGTGCCTATATGGGCCGTCCTTACCCAACACCCCCTGAAAGAAGGCCAAGGTGCTGCATCACATCTTAAGCTATGACATCATGCCAGTAGGGATAGGGATTAAAATGAGGAAGGGATTTATAGCTGTAGTTGTTTTGTGTAAGGAACACCACGTGTTTTTTAAACTGTGTATTTTTAATATAATTTAATTTTTCTATGCAACGAAAATATTTTATTTTCTTGTTATATAATGACAATATGATTTACATATGCTGTGTACCAAATTGTAATGGAAATTATCCAAAAGGACCGACAGTACATGTATTTTCATTTCCCCAAGACCTGTGCCTTCGTAACAAATGGATTACTGCAATACATTGGGATTTTGTGCCAACAAAGTTTAGTAACGTATGTAGAATTAGAATTTACAATTTGATAATAAGAAATAGACTTCTTAATCTTCTAAGAAACCATAATTTTTAAACTTTTCTTAAATAATCTTCGCGTTCAGATTAGCGTTCAGATATGATAAAAGTTCAGGTTAGCGTTCCTTAATTTTCCCAAATGATTTCAGCCTGCCTAGTTAGGTTCATGCTTTGAATTCATTATTCTACTTAATATGTAAATTAGTTACTTTATTTTTAGAAGCTATTTTTTAACAATTTTGCTAGAGGAAGAAATCGCGAAAACCACATGTCGGCTGTAGCTAGGACCGGCCAAACCGAAATGACGTCCGCAGTATCATGACAGCCCGTAGCCGGTGTTCAACGGCACGGAGCTTTCGTAATTTTGTCCCTAGTCACCTGTTAGGGACCTCTACTTTAAACTTCTATCATTTTGATTCCTTAATCTATTTCTTAATCCTCTAAAAATAACAATTTCGTTTTTAATTATGTGTGCTGTGACATATGAATATGTCCCTACGGATATAAACCCATTTATATCCGTGTGGATATATTACTTCATATAAATTTGGCTCAAAATTAAAGGGGAACGGGTAGAATGTTAAGGGAAATACAAAATTAAAAGGGGAATAATGAATAATCAGGCTGAGGGTTTGAATGAAGGCAGTAAGAGCGATAGAAAGAGTAAAATGACTATTTTTATTGATTAAGAACATTTATCTTTTTTTCGTTTTATTTAGTATTAAGTGTTCAAATTTATATATTGGCAATTCGCTGTAGGTTTAAAGAAAGGGTTAAGAACAACAGGAAATAAGAGAAGGAAATTTTTCTTTGGTGGGGGAGGAGAGAGAATCGCGATAGGAAGGGAAGGGAAAATAGAACAAAAGGGGTAGAAGAAATTCAGGGAAAATAGAACAAAAGGGGTAGAAGAAATTCAGGGAAAACGAAAAGTTCAAGGTTGGAGTTCCTTGGCATAAAGAAAAGAAAGGTTCTGAGAAAGAAAGAAAAAGATCATTGTGCTCTTCTCGGAAAGAAAGAAAAAGGTATTTCTTTTCTCGGAAAGAGAATTAAGGAAGGAAAAGAGAGTAAAAAAAAAAAGCAGTGTGTGAGAGATGAAATGTAGCAGTCGACCGAGGCAGATGTGGATGAATCAAGTGTGGGAGACGAAAGGTGGTCGTAGACAGAAGCAGATGAAAAAGTAGTAGGAGAACGAGTAGTGAGCCAAGAATATAGCGACGAAAGGAGAAACACCATCCAAGCATCACCAGGAGGACGGGGCGCCCTTCTAGCCAGAACAGCGGATGACATCGGTATAGCCAGCGACCGAGGGGCAGGCGAGGCGCAACAGGCAGCCAGTACACGGGAGCCATAGCCGAGAGCGACGACAGATAAGCGGCGAACGGACGGATCGCCGGGAGAGAGCTGAACCAACACCGGTAAGCTGGAGCCGTACGTAGCGTAAGCACTATTACTCGGTGGGGCAGGACGGGGCGAGAAGGCGCATCTTGTGGGTTCGAGCAAGGCGATTCTCGAGTCCTGAGCCGGTAGTAGTGGCTATTACGTGGGACGGTTTCAGTGGACCCGGTGTGGCGGCGGCCAAGGACCAGCGAGCAGCACGGTAGAACTAGCTACGTGGACAACACAGCGGAAACCTGGTGGAGGTGATACGACAGCGTCGGCGGAGTTCGACGGCGTCGGAGATATACCAACGAAGGAGACGGCGGCAACGAATCGACACTAAACGGGATCAAGCTGAGAAGATAAGGTAGTGAACAGTATTTTAAATTGGGCCCACGCGAGTGAAATAACTTTATTCGGAATTGTTGTTATATTTTTTTTTTTTTTTGCAACGAACAGTAATGGACGACGATTTGCTAAAAGGGAACTAAGAGATAATATTAAGATTTAGTGATTAAGCCAAACTTGTAATGCCAAGGAACTCTACTTTTTTTGATGATAAAAAGGGGGCTTAGGAAACGGGTACCTTTTGTTTTATGCGACAGCGATTCGCCAATTATTAGTTGATCACCTGTTATTAGAATGAGATCTGAAATCGATTAGGCTTTGCTTTGTATGTTAATTTTTTTCGTTTTATATTTACCTCCAAATAAGGCGTTATCTTAATTAACCTAATTGCTTTTGTTTCTTTCCTTTGATTTTTTATGTTATGTTATTTTTCTTTTATGAACTTGTTAATAAATAGTTAATGCACATGATTTAAGTTTAGTCAGCTCATTGCAGTCAAGCAAATTTTCAGCCTAAAAGGGGGAGTAGGTAATGGCATAAGGGGGCGTTTATGTCGATCACGGGAGGGAAGGGAAAAGGAGGAAGGATATAATTATTAAGAATACACTATACGATCACGGGGAAGAAGGTATTCACGGTAGACAAACACTGGGGTAGGTGTTGTCGGGTGAGCAGACGGTAAGTATAGGCAAATATATCTACAATAAGATTATAGAAAGGTACGTTTTCTCCGTCACAGTGCGAAAGGCATTTTAGCGAGAATGACAATGAAAAATTCTCTAAATATCATGATGAGAAAACGGGAAAAAACAATCCAGATACCACTTCAAAGGCCTCGATTAAGATGTGGTACCATTCCTTCCATTCTTCCAAATTGCCCTAAATATCTCACAACAACAAAAAGTTTAAGAGAAGATCCTGATATAAGAAGAAGACGACTAGAAGATATAAATTTACAAAACGCTGTATCCCAAAGTTTATGAACACTCGAAGAGTATGAGAAAAGAAAAACCTTTTCTAACTTCACAGAATTTATTTTGTGCCTAGAAAAAGAAAAAATTGGAGAAGAATGGACAGCGGTAAAAAAAATAGATCATGTATTATTTGCTTCAATAGATACTTCATTTATACCAAAGATAACAGTATGTGCCATTGTAAAAGAGGATTTATCTTTATCTGTTTATCAAAATCAAATTAAATTAAACGTTTTACAAAAGGAAACATTTCCTAAGCAAATATCTAATATAAATGAGGTACATAATTGTTTAGAGCTTTTACTTGAATGCCAAAATAATAATAATAATAATAATAATAATAATAATAATAATAATAATAATAATAATAATAATAATAACCCTCGTGTGGTCCTACGTCCACGTCGTGCGAGGGGGGCAACATCTTAGAGGGATGGCCCTGGTTAACAGGTCTGATTTACTCTACCCTTAGATTAATCTTGAGGGTCCAGATGACCCAGTAGGGCTGATGAGCTGATTACATCAACCAAGGACCTGCTGATGATGGAGATGGCTAACAGGACCACCCATTTATTGGTGATCAATATGATTAGTGCTAGTGCGTTATCTGATACCGGCTCGGACGTCACCCGGGTTATCAAGGTCCGCGCTCGTGGGTTAGGCAGAGGCTCATGTTCGAAAAATATGCCACAATCTCCCAGGACCACTGGTGGAGAAAGCAGCACCAACCCCTGTTCGGCTACTGCAATGCCACAACCTGTCCCTAGTGTTTCAAGAGCTTCTTTGCCCTCGACCACTAAGGCAGGCAAGCCACGCCAACGCATGAAATGGACAAAAGACATAAACTGTTTTATCATGCGAGCCTACTACGCAGTCACTAAATTGGAAACTGACACTACAGCTTACAGACAACGCTTATATAACATTTTCAAAGAGACATATCCTCATATCACAGTCACTGAACAACGCATTGCAGATCAGCGTCGCACAATTGTTATGAAAAATTTAATACCCTTACCCACGCTACAGAAAATAAAGCAAGAAGTTGCACAACAGCTACAAGAACACGAGCCATCTACACAAACTGACACTCAACACACAGAATCAAACACTAACATTGACATCACTAATGAACTTGTAGAACACACACTCGACAATGAACTTCACCATGATATTCATCCACAACACAACATGAATACCAAACTTATTGAAACATTAAATGACACCCTACAAAGATACCTTACAGTTTACACGGGAACAGACCCCACACAAAGACCAGGTATACCTAAAATAAACATAAACAGCAAAACAGGGGAAATTTTATCTTACATGAACACACATATCTTACCACAGTACATTGAAGAAAATCTGTCTTTAGAATACATACACCTACTTATTTACACTGGGGCTCTTACAGTTATATCCACACTGGGTAGGAAACCAATCCATAAAAACACACAAAATTCATATACCCAACAGAAACCTAAATGGCAAAAGCGGATTGAGTCTGAGATTGACGAAATCCGCAAGCAGTTAGGTAGACTTACGCAGTACACTAAAAACAACACTTCATCAAAGCAGAACAAACGCCTCAGACAATTATTTAAGAAGATTAAAACACACACCAGACATGAGCAGCACAATCAACACATTACAGAATATATGGACACATTAAAACAAAAGTTAGCTGCAAAAACACAACGCCTGAAGAGATACAAAACATGCACTCAGCGCAACCAGCAGAACAAGTTATTCGCAAACAATGAGAAGACATTCTATAAGCAGTTAAACAAAGATTATACACAGACACAAAACACTGGTCTGCCAACACAAACAGCGCTCCAACATTATTGGTCGTCTCTTTGGTCTGTCTCAGTTGAACATAATAGGGAAGCTAGCTGGATCAGGGAAGAGGAGCAGTTAGCATCCACACTATCAAACATGCCTTATACTGACATAACAACAGATGAACTCTCACAAGTCATTAAACGTACTCACAATTGGAAGGCTCCAGGTGTAGATAGGATTCAGAACTTTTGGTATAAGCGCTTCACCTGTTTGCATCTGGCCCTTGCAAAACAGATTTCTAACACTTTGCAAACACCACAGACATTGCCACATTTCCTCACACAAGGAATAACATACATGGTACCAAAGTCACATAACACTACAGATCCCACACAATATAGACCTATCACATGCTTGCCTACACTTTACAAAATAATAACTGCCTGTATCGCAAACAAAATTTATACACACATAGACACAAACAACATTCTCACTGAGCAACAAAAGGGATGCCGTAGAAACCACATGGGTTGTAAGGAGCAACTCCTGATAGACAGTGTGGTCCTACGGCAAACTCACAATAAACATCGACACCTCCATGCAGCCTACATTGATTACAAAAAGGCCTTTGATAGTGTCCCACACTCATGGCTTTTATATACACTACGATTATATAAAATAAACCCTACACTTATCACTTTTTTAGAAAGTACAATGCTGCATTGGAGAACTACACTACACCTCACACTCAACAGTGAAACCATCACGACTGACAAAATACAGATAAACCGGGGCATCTTCCAGGGTGACTCACTGAGCCCACTCTGGTTTTGTCTTGCACTAAATGCACTTTCCAACAGACTGAATAGCACAACTTACGGCTAAACAATTAAACATAATAAAAGCTGCCACTACACGCTCTCACACTTACTCTACAGGGACGACATGAAAATCTACGCCTCCACACAAACACATGCAGTTTGGGTTGGACAAATGCAAAACCATTCACATTGAAAATGGAGTACTCAGGGAAGGGGGCTTCACATTAGATGAACCAGATCACATTGCTGCTATGGAAAATGACGAATTTTACAAATATCTAGGATTTAAGCAAGCCAAGCTTCTGGAGCACAAACACATAAAGAATACACTCACTAAACAATATCTTCATAGGCTACAGACAATACTTAAAACGCACTTAAATTCCAGAAATTTAATCAAGGCCATCAATGCTTATGCCACGCCAATACTCTCCTACTCCTTTGGAGTCATACAGTGGACACACACAGATCTTGAGGGACTTAAAAGGAAACAACGTAAACTGCTTACAAAGCACAGAAAGCACCATCCACACGCAGCTATTGAAAGACTCACCCTGCCTCGTTCAGAGGGAGGCAGAGGTCTTATTGACATAACAGATCTACACCAGAAACAGACTCAGTCACTCAGAGAATTCTTTCACTCTAAACAACACACATCACCATTACACAAAGCAGTCTGCATGGCTGATACAAAATACACACCTCTGAATCTGAACAGCATGCAGAACACCCATAACATTCCTACAACATGCACTAAACTTCAATCATGGCACGGAAAGCAACTCCACGGTAGACATCCTTCTGACCTCAACCAGCCACACGTCGACAAAAAAGCGTCGAACTTTTGGTTGAGTGAAGGGAGTCTCTTTGGGGAAACTGAAGGAACCATGATTGCCATACAAGACCAGGTTATTAACACTAAAAGCTACAGAAAACATATTATCAAAGAATCGACTGACGGGTCTTGCAGGAAATGCCATATCGCAGAGGAAACCATCCAACACGTCATATCCAGTTGCAAAATACTCACGCAGACAGATTATTTGCACAGATATAACCAGGTAGCCAACATCATACATCAACATCTAGCTAAGATACACAAGCTAAGGGACATTCACACTCCTTACTATAAATATATCCCCGACACTGTCTTAGAGAACACCACACATAAACTATATTTTGACAGAGCTATAATCACTGACAAAACTATCCCTCATAACAGACCAGACATTACACTAGTAGATCCAAAATTCCATTACCCTTACTGAATCTCTCTCCTCCTTCCACACTAATGAATACCTTTCCCTCATGTCACTTGACATTACTAGCCTATATACTAACATCCCTGTCCCAGAAACCCTCTCTATCCTTGGAAACCTCCTGCTAAGCAAAACAAAGTGACTTACATAATTGATATCTCCATCCCCAATACACACAATTTACAAAAGACATACACTGACAAAATCACTAAATATACGGATCTTGCACACGAAATAAAACGCCTTTGGGGAGTTAACAGAGTACACATTGTTCCTATCATTCTTTCCGCCACTGGGGTTATTCCACACTCACTACACAAAAGCCTGTCAACACTAAATTTAAACCCACACTTATACAAAACCTTACAGAAAGCCACAATTCTAAACACATGTCACATAGTAAGGAAATTCCTACACCCAAACATCAATACTCCCACGAGTGGATAACTTTCCCTCCCTCGCATTTGAGTCCCTTGGGCTTTGGCCCTCTTTTGGGTCCGCCTCTGGGATTGGCTTCCGGACTTGATCCGAGTTTGGTTTCCCCAAACAATGACAATAATAATAATAATCCATTAGATGATCAACTTAGCATAATATGTGAAATGCTTCGATCTATAGGAATCAGATTTGAGGATAAGCAGAGCAATATAGAATTTCTTAGCGAACAAATCCAACTCTTAAATTTGGCACAAGAACGTTTGAGATACTCCCCACATTTTATTATATTTTGTAGCATTTTTTTTTCTATTTCGCCACATTGTTATAAATTTGTGACGAATTCTAACTACATGATTTTGCCCCATCCTCGAAAACTTCAGAAAACATGCTCTAAATACAACACAAACCCTTTGAAGGAACAGACAGATGAGAATTTTTTGTACTTTCTTAAAGAGAAGTTTCGATATATAAAAGAGAAAGATCTCATTGTCTCTCTTATGATGGATGAAATTCACATTAAGCCATACTTGGACTATACAGAAGGTAATATTTTAGGAGTAGCTTACAATTGCGAGAATGCTTTACATTCAGCTTACGTTTTCATGATACAGAGCTTGTTAACATCTTTTAAAGAAGTAGTACATATTTTACCTATAAAAACAATTCAAGCAGATCAGTTGTTTTTTATGTTAAAAAATAATAATAGGTCTTCATAAAATTGGTTTCAGAGTGTTGTGAGTTGTGAGTGATAATAATTCAGTTAACAAAAACTGTATGACCAATTTTTGTAGCCCACCTCGAAGAGCATAGTTTATCCATATCCTGCAAAGTCTAATGAACCATTATTTTTTATAATTGATTCAGTTCACATATATAAGAATATTAGGAATAACTGGATTAACCAAAAGATCCTCAGCAATGTTTGTATTATCCTAATTTTGAGAGTCCTGAAGAAAACCTTCCTTTTAATGTGGCAAGTTTTGCCACTCTGAAACACTTACATACATTAGAAAGTGGAAATTTTATAAAATATTCTTATGGTTTAACATTGAAGTCTCTTTTTCCTACAAATTTTGAAAGACAAAATGTAAAATTAGTTTTAAGTACAGGGTCTTTATAATTAAAGTTACATTTTGACATGGCCATAAAAAAACTAGTGGACCAAAAGCTATAATACTTGGTAATATTATACAAGAGGGCATGGGAAGTTC
>JAHWFO010049333.1:1559816-1574618 GCA_023313115.1 Rhysida immarginata
CTCATACAAATGAACACAGAAAAGTAAAACAAGCCTCTTAAGCATATGCTACAGCTACAATGCATTTCAACCATTATTTTTTACAGGATGATTCCAAACATTATTTTTTTTGGTTCACTTCTTTGCTGGTCCCCTATTTGCCTTCGGGAGAAAACCTTCCTTGAAATACTTGAGGTGTAATATCCTTTTTACATTCCTGAAATTTCAGGATAATTCGTCAAGTATTTTTCTAGATATTCGACAAAACGTCTAAAATCGAAAGTGTTCAATTACTTTCTTCCAATCAGTGAATATTACCGAATCAACTATGAAATAACTTTAATAAAAAATAAGACACTGTGAAGAAATATTGAAGAAACTGTGGCTCCAAAATAAGACAAAACAAGATACTTTGGCTACAAAACAAGATCCTTTGAAGATGAGATGATACGTAGATAATTGATTAAAAGAGATAACTTAAATAATGAACAACTTATCAATATCTGCTATTCATGTATGAAAATAAAACGATAAAAAATAAAAAATAAAAAAATAATAAATAAATAAATAAAAATAAATAATCAATCAATCAATCAATAACTTTATTCCAAAATGGAAAAGGAATCCCATAAACAGCTGTAAAAGCCAAAACAAGGGTTTCCTAAAATACACAAAAAGCCAAAAGGCTTAACACTGAATATCAAAATCAAGAATCAAAGTTTATAGAAAACAGAAATTTATACAATACATTCAGAAAGAGAGAAAAATCATTATACTGAGTATTCATATTATTAATAGAGCCTAATTTAGACTTAACAGAAAATAATTTCTTTTTTCTAGAGCGTCTAAAACAATCCAAATTCAAACATTCAAGTACTTTAGGAGCAAGTAAAGTTAAAACATTCAATTTTATAAATTAGCATGGGATCATGGGTTCCAGTTCGTTCAGACATGATTGTAAAAGAATAATTCTTCGTAATACTACCAAATCTTTGAAAAAGCAGAAGATAAAATCTACTATAAATATTTTTAAGTCTTTGCAGGGAGGAAAAGGAACAATTTCCCCATACAATAATCAAGTATCTAACAAGAAATTAATCCTCGCGAGGAAGGTATAGGAAAGTAGCGGAAGCGCTAAGGTCATCTATTTTTGCCCTTCTATCTGCAATTTTTAACCCCCCCCCCCATATTTTAATCGAAAAATTGATTTTCTCGAACATAGTATTTAGAAAATGAAAAAGAGGTCTATCCTCTTTCATATCTCATTTTCGATCGAATGATATATCACATGCCATATGTTGCCATAGATCTAAACACCAAGTGACTGCTACCCCCACAATTCCGACCCTATTGGGACAATTTGGCCCAAACTTTACAGTAGTGTTGATCTTCCTTAGAAGAATCTACATACCGAATTTCACGTCCTTATATGCGTAAATACGCGTAGAACTTTTGGTCCCCTCTAATTTCCCCCCCAGAAACTCCGACCCCAGTGGGCCAATCAAAACCAAACTAAATAGTGAAGGTGCCCATGCCCATATTAAGCTACATTCCGAATTTCAACCTTCCACCTAAAAAATGCGGAAATTATGAAGGGGATGGATGGACGGGGGGGGGGGGGGGTCCAGAAATTTAGGCGTCGACTACTTAGGTCATTTTGCGCCTTTTAAACAAGTTATATCTGTACACAGCCCGAGACAAACACAAACATCCATGCCCACAGCGGGATTCGAACCCATGGCCAGACGGACTGGAGAACTAGAAAGCCTACGCCCTAGCCCTCTCGGCCACCTGGCCGGCATGGACAGACAGACAGACGGACATTGTGAAATCAATAAGTAGCTCCATTCTTCCGCTACTTAATAATTGGTATAAAATAAATATTAAAAAGTAAAATAAGCACATTAGAACTTTTAATTCTTACTGCGATTCTGGACAAGATCCCGACTTGCTGCAGACAGTTACCGATAACATAATCAATGTGCCTATGAAATCTACATTGAGAATCCAAAAAGATACCAAGATCCTTCACACAGTTAACTTTTTCGATTTCAGAGTCATACAATTTATAAGAAAATTCAATAAGATTGGATTTTCTAGTAATAGTCAATACTTTAGTTTTATCAATATTAAACTGAAGTTTATTACTAGTGCACCATCGTGCAAAAGAATCAACGAGATTCTGGAGAACCCTACACTCCTTTGCTTGATGATATTAAAAAATCTTCGAATCATCGGCAAACATTAACCCTTTATCTTCAAGAATATCGAAAGCATCATTCCCAAACAAAATAAAAAGTAGAGATCCCAAGGGACTGCCTTGGGGGACCCCTATGTTAATAGGAAATCTAAAATCGGTACAATTCCCGTTGATTTTTACAAAACCAAACCCCTCAAAAGAAATTTCTAAGAATTTTCAAAAGAGGACCACAGATGTTAAGTCTTGCTAGCTTGCCAATCTAAAGAGTGTGATCAACCCTGTCAAAAGCCTTACTTAGATCAATATAAACAACATTAATTTGGCCATTATGGTATAGTACCTTGTCAACATTTTTGCAAAATGAAAGAAGATTAGTACTTGTACTTATTCCGCTCAAAAAGCCATGTTGAAACTCAGATACAATAGACTCCATCTTTGCTCTAAGCAGTCTAAATTGTGACATTCCATGTCAGTGAGTGTCACATGGGTCCAGCAGAGATCGTGTAGGGGTTTATTTGGTCCTTTTCTTTTATTTAAAAACTTTTGGTGGTAGTTTATAATTTTTTTTGTTTTGAATCTTTTCTCTCTTTGTTTCTCTCGAAAATGTTTATTAGTTTAGCTATTTATTTTTTAGCATCTAATTTTATTAGTAAAAAATAATATTTATCTTTGAGATGTTTAACTATATTCAGTTTAAAAGGCTCTTGTTTTTTTTTTTTTAAACAATTGTTGACGATTGCTGTTGCAACGATGTTCTTACAACAGGAATCGCCATTGTTGCTGAGAAGGCATTGTTTTTTTTTAGATCTTTTCTGAGAAGCTCAGTTTTTTTTATTATTGTTGTTTGTTTTTTGGATATAATTTATTAAGTTTCGATTTTTTTTTCGGCTGCGAGCAACCGCTGGAGACGGTGAAAAAAAAATAGGAGAGTTAGGTGGAAACGCCGAAAGGTTCGAGTGCTGCTGTATTTTGTTTTCGTTTTTTTTTTTTTTTACCGATGTTTGAATTAAGATTTATTTAATTGCTACTCCGTGCAAAGTATTAGATGCAATTTATTCGTAAAGAAAAAGTATCACAGGTCCAAGAAAACTCCGACGCTATTTACCCCGACTGGTCGTCATGTTCGATCGGAAACTGCAGATATACGCATCATAGGAAGACAACGAGCAATGTAGATGTCATTTTGGTGAGTCCGTTCTATGTTGTGTTTTGCGTGAACATATATATTCAGGCGAAGATTCGGTGCAACGTTAAGTGACGGGAAATAAACTGATTACAGATTTTTAAAGAGAACAGTTGTCCGCGTCGCGCAGAGACTAACGTAGAAATTAACATGAACGGCGTAAACAAGCATTATTAAGATGTTATCATGAGGTCATATTGTCCCGATTAAGATAGTGATTGATGCATAAGTAGAAATGGACATAAGTAGTTACATAAAATTTACGTTTAACTTTATGGTAACGTCCGGTTGACACAACTAAGATTTAGTGCAGTAGGGACAGGCGATCTTGAGCGGAACTGCATTCTTTAAGGAAGTTGCACGTTATGCCCGCATGGGAGTGTCGGTTGCTCTAATTGAGAAAACGTATGCCAATTACGATCTCACCGGAGTGCATTTTATGCTACCTTAATGAGTAACGCACACGACAAGAGGTTACTGCAGGCCTCCTCTTATGTGATAATTAATCAAAAGGTCTGCACGACGCTTGTAGGCGTTGAATCTAGGGTACAATAGCACTACCAATGTGTGTGTGAAAAAAGAATTGAGTAGCGTCTTCCTATATAAGGATTGTCCTGGACCTCTGAGATGCGTGGTGATTACCATGCAGAACATTTAGTTGTGTAATCCGACGCTTGGAGTGTTAATGCACTTGCTGTAATGTTAATAAGAATTAATATACTGCTTTAGTCAGAGAGGGCACTCTGCTGAGGTTAACTTCGTATTAACAGTAATTTCTATGAGCTACACATTTTATGCACAATTGATCATTAATATGTAAATGATACTAATTTGAATATTATGTGGTTTATGAGAAATAAAGAGAGACTATCTAATTAATTCAAATTGATCAGCTGCAGGAATTTTTTTTTTAATTTTAAGATCCACACCTCGAAAGTATCAGTCCCGAACCCTTGACACGCGTTCCACCCGACACTAGTTGTTGATCTATATAAAGCGGGGAAGGTGGGTCACAAAATAATATAATTTCAAAGATTTTCCCAAAGACCGGAATCAAGGAAATTGGTCTATAATTTGCGGGATCTAGTGGACTTCCCGTTTTAAATATGGGACAGATTGTTATCATTTCCAACAATCTGGGTAATACCCCATCTTAAGACATGTATTAAAAATACGAATAAGAGGGGCTTTAATATATTCAACACAGCCTTTTATAATAAAGGGAGGGATACAATCTGCCCTCATTGACCTTTTTGGCTTCAGCGATCTAATTACTGAATAAGTCTCTTTTTCATCAATTCTCAAATTTCCTCTGAAGAGCCCAATCTCAATAGGATCAGCATTTCCAGTAATTTGCCTACCAGTAAAAATCTTTCCAAACCGATTGGCAAATTCCTTGGCGATATCATCAGTATCAGTTAAAACTTTACCTCCTGTCTCAATAACGATTGTAGAAGGGGAATTTTTAAAAATTTTATTAACCTCATTCCAAAAGCTTTTAGGGTTTGTATTTTTATTAAGAATCAAGGATTCAACAAATTTATCATAATCTTCCTTGAATGATTTTTTTGATTTTTTACGAGTAAGACTGTGTTTTAACTTCTTTTCATATTGCATGCAATTTTCTCTTAACTTTGATCAACCTAATAGTTTCTTTTATCATGCACTTCGAATATTTTGTTTTAAAAGAAAACTTTTAAAAGGAACATTTTCTCTAATAGCGGCCGTAATAGTATCAGAAACATGATTTATATCTTCGTCAATCGAAGACGACTCTGTGATCTCATTCCATATTTTGTTGAATAAATTTTCATAATTTCCACTGGCCCATTTCCAAATTTGTTCTCGGTTGTGTGTCAAAGGATCAAAGTTGATTTCAAGACCAAATGGTGGATGAATTTATCAACCTTAGAAATCTCACAAACGTGAGAGAAAGAATATTGAGTATCCCTTGACACAAAAACCAGGTCAAGCAAGTTCCCCTCAGTCTGCATGGAAATAATCTGTGTTAAATCAAAAGAAAGATAAAAATCCCTCAAACAGTCAAACCGCTGCAAAATCTTAAACTGATTCCCTTCATATGAAGGGATTTTCCATTTAACCGATGGAATATTAAAATCACCAAAAATTAGTATGTCGGTATTTTCTTTTCTGAATTTAACTGATAGAGACAAAAAATGTTCCTCAATGTCTTTTACCAAGACAGATTGACTTAAATAATAACAGCCAGTCAGCAGACTTCTGCCATTTCTCCTCCAAATTCGCACCCAAACTGATTCAAGGATATCATCCAGTTGAGGAAAATTTTGTACTCTAAATTTCCTATTAACAATAATCATAACACCACCACCAGTTCTCTGTTTTTCATTAAAAACTCGATCTTTCCTGAAACAAACAAATTTATCAGGACAGAACAAACATGAGGAAAGAGATAGATCAAGCCATGTTTCTGTTAAACAAGCAACATCAAATTCTGACTCTGTAAGGGCCAGATACACATCAGAAATTTAGTTCTTATTCCTCTAAGATTTTGGTAATAAAAGAACAAAGGCTGGCCTTTAAAATTTTTGGACACACATGAATTCAAAATTAGGTGTTCCGGATATCAAGATGGAGGAGGTACTTCGAATTGCCAATTCTTTGTCTGCTTCTAAAAATATTAATAAAGATGGCTATCCGGATTTTATTTATAAGGGATGTATACAAGCTCTTGTCTATTCTCTTTGTCAAATCTTTAATTGTTCATTAAAATCAGCTGTCTATCCAGAGGAATAGAGGGAAATTTTTTCCAAGCCATCACTAAGATTGCTAAACCAAAGAAGGCGAATGATTATAGGCCTATTACAATCATTTTTTTCCTAGTAAAATCCTGGAAACTTATGTTGCCACTCATCTCTCTGACTTTATTGATCCTTATCTTCCCGAAGAGCAGCACGGCTTTCGGGAAAGGCGCTCGACCCAATCTATTCTTGCCATTTTGACCATGTGATTGCCAGCAAACTAGACAGAAGGAGCCAGGTTGATGTAATTTATTTGTACTATAGTAAGGCCTTTGACAAAGTGAATAATAATTTACTGCTGAGTAAACTTGACGCAGTTGGTTTTTCTCAAAGTATGCTCAATTAGATGAATTCGCTTCTTTCAGGTAGAACTTTCATTATTCGTAATATCAACACGAGGATCACTTCGAGGGTCGTTAGAATACGCAGTGGGGTGCCTCAAGGATCCTCACTTAGTCCTATTCTTCTTAATATCTTTATCACGGGCATTGTCGTCACATCTAATAACAATGAGGTGAGAAGTCTGCTTTATGCAGATGATATTAAAATATTTAGCAGAGTTTTCTGTTGTATAGATTGCCAAAATCTCCAGAATGCGCTCGACAGAATTTCCATCTGGTCTTCTACAAGTATTAATGGGTTTAGAATTAACTGTGACAAATCGTGTATAGTTTCTTTTTCCTTGAAAACATCGGATTTTGTTTATCACTACTCGGTTAGCGATTGCCAGTTCGAGCGGAGATCCTTGATAAAGGATCTTGGCATTACGTTTCAGAATAAATTATCCTTCACTTTGCATTTGGAAAACAGTATTACTGATACATATAGGAAAATTTGTATGTTGAAAAGGCTGTCTGAATTTTTTAAGAGCCCTTTAACCCTTTTGTATCTTCTAAAGACAATGGTCTTACCTAAAATCTTATATGGATCGTGGATTTGGTATGGTGTCTCCAGTCAAAATCTCTCTTTCTTACAAAAGAAAATTTTTAGCTTTTTAAAATATTTACATTCTAAATATAACACATTGGACTTTGCTAGTAGCGATAATTCTGCTTTTAATCTTTCTAATCTTATTTACAACTCTCTACTGAACGCTCTGAAACGGGTTTTATTTGGACGTATCTGGGCCCCAGATGTCTTGCACTCGATTGGAATTCCGGTTTCCAGAAATAGTAAAAACGCTAATATTTATTTTCACACTTGGAAGGGGCGCACTAAAACCAGTAATATCGACCCAGCTTCTAAACTGGTTGATATTTTTTATAATGAATTCTCTTCAGCCACTTCGGTGATATCTGTTGTTAGTTGTGTTTTCTTTCGTTTCTTATTTTATTTATTTTTATTATTTATTTATTTATTTGTTTATTTATTTATTTTTTATTTTTCTGTATTTTTTATTTTTAATATATGTTTTTAGCCCGTTTAAGCTTGGATTGTTGAGGGCAGCATGGACTTTACCCCCCCCCCTCCGGCCATTTGTATGGTAGGTTGCTCCTTGATGCTGTCTCAATTATTATATTATTACTGTTATTATTTTATTATTATCGATTTTATTTGCTTGACCTTCTTGGCCGCGTTTCTTTTAAGTATTTTATTTTCTGTTATATGTATTCTCATTAACCCCGTTTTGGGCTTGTGCCTGTTGAGGGACAACATGGGGTTTGACCTTCCAGTTTGTCTGGATGTGTGTATTTCCCTGTTCTTGTTACATTATTATTATTATTATTATTATTATTATTATTATTATTATTATAAAAAAATCAATAAAAGTAAAAGGAAATAAATAATAATAAAATTATTATTAACAAAAATAAATAATAATAAAATTATTATTAACAACAAATTAATTATTAATGATAATAATTACCACCAATATAATTACAACAAGATACTAACAATGTGTGGACCATATAGTAGATTAATAAGATTCAAGTGAAACAAACGGAAACAAAAAGAAAAGGCATTCAAAGAAATAAAAACAAATAAAAAAAATAAAATAAAAATCAGATCAAGCTCTTTGTGTGTGGAAAGGGAGGGGGGAGGTGCAATGCCATGGGAAGTCAATAAATAAATAAATAAATAAATAAATAAATAAATAAATGATATTAAGTAAATAAATAAAATAAAATAAAATAAATAAAAATAAAAATATAATAATATAATAAATAAATAAATGGGTAGTCTAGTATAACAAAATCATTGCAGATAAAATTAAGTACAGTATAAGTCAGTTAACAAACCAGTGTATATTTTATACAGGGTGTAAATGGACGACGTTTCACAAATTTAAGGATATGTAGAGGATGATGTGGTGAACATTATCTATATATATAAAGAAGGATGTTTGTGGGTCTGTCTGTGGGTCTGTCTGTGCGTCTGTGTGTACGTTTTTTATACAAATCTACAGTTTTAGTCCGATCTTGATAAAATTTCGCATACATGACCCTCAAAGCATGAGGAAGGTCACTGTCTACCTCAGATTTCGGAAAAATAATAAATATCGATAAAAAATCGATATTCATGGTTATGGCAAGGCATTTTAATGAGAAATATCTCATGACCAACAATGCAAGGCAAAGTTTGTACAACAATAGGTATCAACAATGGTATCAACACGCAATTCACAAACGCTCTGCATGAACAAACAATCAATATCTCATGACTAACAATGAAAGGAAAAGATTGTGCAAGTGTAATTATCCCGGGCAACGCCGGGTAACTCTTCTAGTTTATTAATAAACCCATAGTCCCAAACGAAAAGCGACGGAGCCACAGCATGGTTGATGCTCTGTTTTGCGTCAAACCATGGAATGGCTGTCTGAATTACTGTGTTGTCACTAAATTGGATTTTCCAGTGTTAAACCTAACGCGCGAACGTATTTCCAATGGAATCGTCCAGCGACCATTGTATGATTGGTCAGGTGCAGCAGTTTTGCTGAAAGGTAGGGTAAAGGCGGGTAAGTTTGCCAATCAAGTAAATTGGCCGCATAACGTTTTTTTTTTTAATTTTAATTTAAAGCTTTCAAAAAAGCAACAAAGGAGTGTACAAAATGCAACAATAAACAACAATAAACAACAACAATAAAGAGTGTACAAGATGCAATGACAGGGGACATCGTAGTAAACGTGCCTAGTTCAATGCTTGACAAAATAGGACATCAAACAAGCTGTGGCTCCGTCGCTTTTCGTTTGGGACTAATGGTTTATTAATAAAAAATTTTCACCACAACATCCTCTATATATCCTTAAATTTGTGAAACGTTGTCCATTTATACCCTGTATAGAAGTGGGCCAGCTAACGTGCGTAGGGGTGATCTTTCCGGGGCAGAAAAGGATGAAATGGCGCTCTCTGTATCAGAAATCACTGTATATAATAGCTCCTTAAATGGCTTGGTCGGGAGACAGTGTTTTAGACCTTTGTTCAGCAAACTAGATTCGCGTTGGTCAAAGTTGACTTCTGTTAGATTGGTCGACATTGGGATGAAAACTGAAAGTTTTTGTGTATTGAAATTGGAACTTTTAGTCGGTACGACTTGTTCAGAGCGTAACACTTCTAACTTCGAACAAAGTGTATCATATTTGAGATGCTTGAAATTCAGTAGGCGATCATCATCTTCTTGCAACATATTGGTCAGGGCTTGAGGGCCGATCAGATTAGCAAGGTGTTAGTGGATCCAGTAGATCTTCTTTTCGTATAAAAGATCTGTGGCCTTAGAAACGCAAACTCGCACGGCTGCGATTCTGGCTGCTTGGGTGGCAGATGACTCGTTACGAATAGCTACATGTGCGTAGTTCGGTTGTAAACATTCACGGGTGCATACGTTATTAAAACAGATGTTCAGTATCGTGGATGCTATCTTCTTTCTCTTGGGGAACATTCTTGAGATGAGGTATGACAAATCAATGAGGTTGTTCTCTGCACAGTATTTATAAACGAAATAGAGAGAAACCTTACAGTACAACATTTTGCCGAAAATTATCAGACTAGTTTCGGTTTTAATCCCGCCTTCTTCAGGGTACAAGGGAAAGGGTGGCTAGCAGCCCTTACATAACGATATGGTGAACAATACAAAATAACTAATATAAATAAGTGTAAATGTATGGTATAGAGGCCAACTGAATCTGATTGGCTGACATAAATAGGAAACAGTGGATGGGTCATGCTAGGGGGTGGGGGGGAGGGGGGTCATTACATTTCAAACAGGTGACATAAACGGATTATATTAAAATAAATAAATAAATAAATAAATAAGAAGAAAATGTGTGTCAAACAACATAGAAAAAAAAATAAAATAAAATAAACAAAAAAATAAATAAATTATATGTAGCGTGGTTTAGGCTCCACCTCACACCCTGTTGGTGGAAGTGCTAATTGAGCCCATATGGGCCTTCTTTACCCCAACCAATCTCGGGATAGACTGGAAGAGAAAATTCTTAACAACCAGTAAAGGGAAAAAAAAAGAAAAAAAAAAGAAAACTTCGCATACATAAATAAAATAAATATACATATGTGAACATTACCCAATGAACTATGTATTAACTTTAATACAAAAAAGACACTTTGAAGAAACGTTGAAGATACTTTGACTCCAAAGACACAAAACAAGATAATTTGGCTACGAAAAAGATACTTTGAAGATGAGATGATACGTAGATAAATGATTAAAATAGATAACTTAAATAATGAAAAACTTATCAAAATGAGCAATTCATGTAGGAAAATAAAATGATAGAAAATAATAAAAAATAAATAATAATAATAATAATAATAATTTCAATTTCAATTTTATTTGTTTTAAGTGTGAATGAAAACAGTTGAAAATAAACCTTTAACAACGAACACACTAAAAAAAACAAAATAAAATAAATAAAATATAATAAAATAAGACAGAAAATTTGAAGATGGATACAAGTAATCATTAACGAAGGTAAACAGAACATAAGAAACTAAACAAAGGCAAAGCATATAACTGGTAATCAATTCATACAGTTAAATAAAATAATCAGTTACAGTACATGTGAAATAGACAATGAGCTAAAAATTGCTCGTTGACGTATTATCAAAGTAGTTTAAAAGTTCAGTATAAAAGACTTAATAGTTAAAGATGCCTACAAAATCACTCAGTTTGTTATACTTCAAGAATAACCTTGTAAACGGATTAATTGAATTGTGTTTCTGAACATAGCAAATATTTTTACATCGTGTTTGATATATGGAAGCATTTAAGTTAAAAGCAATGAGAAAACTTGGGGAATCAATGATATTATGAATAGCTTTGTACAGAAAATTTAGATCATTCCTAGTTAGGAATTGAGAGAAATGAAGGTAACGAAATTCCTTAAGTATGTTGTCTATGTTAAAGTCCATATGATGTGCAAAATGGCGTCTGAAAATAATTTTACAAAAGCGTGAAAACACACTGTGGAGTTTTTTAATATCAGTTTGTGTGAAATCATTCCACACAGAGGAACAGAAAAAAAAGACGTGGGATGACAAGAATTTTAAATAAAACGGTAAGCACTTGAGTCTTTTAAAAGAATGAGTTAATCTGCGATATGCTTGGTTTGTTATAAAGAGCAACATGATGGCGAAAATATAATTTTCATCAAAGATAACACCTAAATCAGGGATCATTCTCGTACGCTGCAAAACTTGTTTATTGATCTTGTAGTTATATATGAGCGGCATAACAGCATGAGAGTAAGTTACAATTCTCGTTTTAGTTGGGTTGACTTTCAAAAGGTTGGTTTCACACCATTCGAGCACTCTAACAACATCTTCCTGAAGCAGCAAAGAGTCTGAAGGTTCACATATATGTCGAAATAATTTGAAGTCATCTGCAAAAAGTAGAATTCGAGATGATCTTATATATGAAACCAGGTCATTAATATAAATGTTAAACAAGAGAGGACCAAGGATAGAACCTTGCGGTACCCCTGAACGGGCTAAGAAAAGTTTAGATGAATACCCATTCACATTAGAGCCTCTATTAATTTTCTTATCTGGATTCACAATACTATTTAATTACGGTAGTGAAACTAAATCGATTGGGACCTAATGCTCCCGCACAACTGAATGTTTACCTGCTGATTATTTGAACTGCAATTTACTAATAAGAGCACACGGGTACACGGGTTATTTGAACGATTTTTGTTGGGTAATAAGAGCACACGGGTACACGAGTGCCGTGTACCGTGTACCTGTGACTTAAGGATCCGTGTTCTTAATACACGTGTAAATATGAATGACAGTACCCGTTTATCCATGCAGACGGGTACCGTCATCCGTGTATTTTTATACACGTGTCCGTTCAAGACATTCAAGCTAAGATCACGTTTCTAAAAAACAGGAGTCTAATAAAACTATAAACTTTTATATAAAAAAGTATTTATTTTTTAAACAGTTAACCTGTAAATTATTTGCTGTTTTAAGTTAACTTTGTACATTAAAACATTGCTTTTTTGAGCAAATTTGATATGATGATTTTTCAATTTTTTTTTTACTATTGATTGAACTGTAGGAATTTTCATGTAGGTTCATTTACTTATCGCAATCAATCCTAGGCCTTTTTTACGAAACTCAATAATTTCTTTCCTCTTTTGACTGCTATAGTGGCATTCTGTTAAATAATTTTTAAATGAAACCATGCAGTTATTTATTTATTTATTTATTTATTTATTTATTTATTTATTGCAAGCAACAGACTTAGAAATCCCCAATGACAGCTTAAAGGAAAAATACAAGAACAGTAATTGGAAGAACAAAAATTGAAACATCAAAACAAATGTTGAAACAAAAATTTTACAATAAGCATCAGTAATAACAACAGTTTAGATGTTCATAAATTATAACTTTAAATTCATTATAATTTAAAAAGTTAATATCAATTAAATTTGAGAATATATTGCGTAATTTACATAATCGATTGAAAGGGAGATTGGTTGTAATACAATCCTTAGTCAGTGGTAAATAAAATATATCAGTGTTTCTTAAGTTTAGTTTGGGAATGCGTAGTTTTATGAAATTGAGAAATCTAACATAATAGGTTATATGATTATATAATTTGAATAAGCAGCAGGCGTTGAAATAAATACGTCTGTTACGTAGCGTTTCACAATGAAAGTGATCTCTGAGGTAAGACTTTGTAGCATATAATTTTCATTAAAGAATTTATGATTTGATAAGTGAAGAAGTGAGCATAGAAAATCAGTTTGAACTTTCTTAAGACGCCGCTGTAACGTAACATTGTACGAAGACCAGATAGTCGAAGCATACTCTAAGCCGGGTCTTATTAGGGAGTTGAATAAGAAAATAGAAAATTCTGTGCTATTGAAACGTGTAGAGTTTCGAACAATGAAATAAGAGATCCTATAGGCTTTAGAGATAATGTGGCTTATATGGTCGGTGAAAGATAGGTTGTGCTTAAAAAAAGACCCCTAGATCCTTTGTGGTAGTTTATCAAGAGAAAAACCATTAAGGGTGTACGAGAAGCTATGAAGAGAATGTTTCAATGAGTAAGTGACCGAGTGACACTTTTCATTAGTATACATTTTATTTTCGATACACCAAGAGCTAATAGAGTAAAGATCTAGTTGCAAATCAAAGCAGTCAAGAGGGGTACGAATAATTTTGCCCGCTTTGATGTCATCTGCAAACAAAAACAAAGAGGATGATTTTACTACATATTATATGCCATTAATGAATAGGAGAAATAAGAATGGTCCTAAGATTGAACCCTGGGGCACTCCTAAGGAGGATATGAAGCTTTTGGAGATAGCGCCATTTATGACAACATAATTTATTCGATCAGTAAGATATGAGCATAACCATTTGACAAGCCAGTGATGCATTCCAAATTGTAAACATTTTTTAATAAGGAGAAATTAGTCCACCAAAATTGATATATATTATGTCAACCTGACAGTTTTGGGCAATCCCATCACCAATGAGATGTATATAATCCATGAGATTCCATTGAGTTTATCTACCGTTTATGAAGATATACTGATAGGGAGAAATACTGATAGGGAGAAATATGGGGCGAGACAGTGGGACGATTCCTTGATAGAGAGCATGTTCAAAAATTTTTGTTGGAAAACAAAGTATAGGAATGGGGCAGTAATTTTTGATATTGTTTGAATCACCTTTGTTTTTGTACAAAGGAACAACTTTGGTATTTTTCCATAATTGAGGAAAAGTGCCGGTTTTGATTGAAAAATTGAAGATGTGTTTTAGAGGGCAGATGAGAAAAGCACTGTAGGCTTTGTAGACGTAAAAGGGAATGCCATCGGAACCGTTGGAGGTTGTTTTATAATATGAGATGTATTCTGTTGTTTTTATTATTGAGCAGTGTTAAAATTTTGTGAATTGGCATTCAATTTCTTCAGTTCTTAATGAAAGTGTGTGATATATGATCAGCAATTGGTTAGTACAAAACACCCCACTGAGCTTAAATGGTTTATTCCTCTTATGCAAATATAAATTTACAAAATTCTACATGAGGTCATGGTAAAATTTTAAGAATATTTATCAATGAAGTGAACCAAATTATTTTATAACTTATGATCTTAGAAAATAAGACATATTAATGTGATCATTCGATTGTTATAATTAACAATAGTTAATAAATAAAAATGAAAAATAAAATAATAATTAACAA
>JAHWFO010049333.1:1583687-1616743 GCA_023313115.1 Rhysida immarginata
CGGATGCCGCAAACTAGTCTTCCTAGGCAGTTGTTATTTTCCAAGCCGGTGGGTAAGAGACCAAGGGGTCGGCCTAGAACCAGGTGGCTAGACTATATGGAGAATCTGGGTTCGAGTCGCTTGGATATTATCAGGGAGGACATGCGCCTGATGGCGGAAGATCGCGATCGCTGGAGATCCTCCATAGGGCTGCTGCCCCCGCGACCCTAACGGATAAGCGGGTTTGAAAAGTAAGTAAGTAAGTAAGCTTCACTTTTGGAGCGTTGGCTGTGCGTGCGGGTAAACTCGGTTAGCTTTTACTAGCACGCTACACCGTGTATTTTGGTACACGTGAAATAGGGAGCTCTAATTCACATGCACAACGTTTTCACGAGCATCAAGGTAAGATGCCAAAAATTTAATGAAGTCAGAACAAATGCCATATATTTCAAGTCTTTGAAGCAGTCTGATGTGACAGACAGAATCAAATGCACGTGATAGATCGAAATAAATAACATCAACCTGTCTTCTTTTTTGCACTTCTGAAGAAACATGATCATGCCATGTCATAAAGTTGGTGGTGACAGAGCGTTTTTTAATAAAGCCATGTTGTTCAGGACAAAATTTCGAAGTGTAATATGAAATAAGATAAAGGAATATTATCTTTTCAAAAATCTTGGCTATTGCATTTAGAATGCACACCGTCTGTAATTATTAACTGCTTGTTTGTTACCAGTCTTGAAGATTGGGACTACTATTCCTTTCTTCCAATCTCTTGGGAAAGTTCTCGAAGAAATCGACATATTGTATATCCTTACGATGATATCCACTAGCACTGGCAGACATCCTTTGATGATAAACATAGGGATTCTCTCAGAGCCAGGTGAAGTCTTGGGCCTTATCTGCTTTACAGCATTTACAACATCTTCTTTGTTAACAGTTAAGGGTGGCAGATAATCTTCGGAGATTATTTGAGATACTGTTGAAGTGTAAGCATTATTTCATTATTGTCGTATAAGGATTCAAAGTATGTTGCAAATTCGGCGGCTGACTTCTTGACTGCTACTGTGCACCCATTTGAGTCTTGCACTATGAATTCTTGTCGATCCTTTTAGCGTTTTTTAGAGGCATATTTCCAAAAATTGGGAGGATCCTTTGTTAAGCTGTTCTCAGTAGCATTCAGGTAATTACCTTGATCAACTTTAAAGATTTTCTTTGCCATCGCTCGATTATAAGAAAAGTTGTTGTAATTTTCAGCATATTTTTGGCTTTTAAACTTTTGGTGGTAATAACGTTTCTTGGATAAATGGTGACCTAATTCACTACTAAAACAATATGGAAAGGAATTTTTTTCTTTTTGTTCTGGAAGAACGGATTATCGATTGCTTTTTTAACAATGGTATTCAACATTATGATAGCATCGTCAACATTATCACTCTTTAAGACAGAAGACCAGTCAGTTGATTCTAAGGATTTATACAGATTGAGATAATCTCCTCTCTGATAAATCCTATAAGAATTGGTCGGTAGTTTGGCTTTTTTGAAATTTAAATTTGTAATGAATTCAATCGGAGGATGATGAGAATCGATAGGGACTATTGGTTCATTAACTCTCAAAACTTCATAATTTGGCATGTTAGTGAAAATCAAATCGAGAATTACTAGGTTAGCGTTCTTATGCCTATTCACCTGTGACAGTCTTAAAGAGTTCATAAAAAAAATTCAACTCCATACTAATAATTTGAATTACAAGCACCGGTTTCCCAGTAAAGATAAGGTGAATTGAAGTCTTCAATGATAATCTGTGCAGGTGATCAAGCTAATTTACCATGTGCTCTTTAAATTTATGATACGGACTCAAATCCACGAAATTAGAATATTTTTCCCATGTCACATTATATTATTAACTAACATTCCTATGTTTATACAGGATGAGTCAAAATTCTGTTACCCCCTTCCTATCTTGGATACCAATGTAGTTACGCAAATTCCTAAAAAAATTTTAACGAACTTAGGAGAAAAGAGGGGACGATTGTTGGTGAAAATTGCTCGAATGAAAGAGAAGTGGCTGAGGGTGACGACATGGGAGCGAAATCGTGCGGCGACAGATTATCGTAGTTGTCCTCTGTTTATTTTGTGACAATCATGCAGTCTGTAAGTAAGTGTCGTTTTTTGTTATTAGAAAACTCGTTATTAAGACGGAAAAAAGGACAAAAACAAACATTTTTTATAAATAAAGAAATTTTAAAGGAGAATTTAAAAATTCATACGAACTGTTATGATCGGCTGGTCTAATAAAGATAAAAGATATGATATAAAACCTTCCCTTTGGGAAGCCAGAGCCGCCTTTTAAAAAGTCCTGGAAATGGCCCTGGTGCCACTCTATTCTAAATTAAGAGCCCTAAACCAAAGATGCCCAAGCAATGCATTCCCTAAATTAAGCAACTGAACTTATAATTAATATAATCGAGTAGTAAAGTAATTTTAATAATCTGGTTTAAGTAATATGCCTTAATATTAGCTTTTTAAAGGCATGAAGGTCACTTGGTGACTGAAATGTATACATATATGAAGAATAAATCTTTCTTGTGGACAAATGGACTGACCTCCTCACTTCTATTGCGCATACGAAAAGTTTAGGAATGCGCAATGTTATCAAAAATTGCGCATATACCCCTCATAAATCATGGAATTTGCCAAAAGTTGCATGGCAATGACATGTAAATTATTTAAATAGCATCACACGCCTTCAAACACATATCTGCTTCGTATTAAGCCCTATTTGTATTATTATCATTTGATGTCAAGCCGGCCCCTGTGTTGCAGATAACTACAGGGCAGTATAACGGGTAGCCTACCCACTCGATTGCAGGGGCCGGCGCGACATCAAATGATAATTTTGTAATTTTACAAAGGAAGGGAACAAGAATGACAGAAACATGACAGTTTTGACGTTCACCCCACCCCCCTCCCGAATGTGGAAACTGATGGTTGCTGCAAGCCACCTTTATATCCCTCCATTCTGCCAATCAACCGAGCCGGCCCCTGCAATTGAGCCGGTAGGCTTCCCGTTATATGGCCCTGTAGTTAGTTTTCTGCAACACCCTGTATATAGCCATTCTCTTGATCTTCCATTCCTTACACTTGTGTTTGTTATTCATTTATTTACATGTATTTATTTATTTATTTATTTATTTATTTATTTATTTATGTGATGGTTTTTTCTTGCTTTTTTATAATAATTGAAAATGGGAAAGAAATGTTTTGTACCAAGGATCCTTCCAGAAAGTCAGTTTTGATTGAGAAATTAAAATCAAAGCTGGATAGAGTGATAGCCACGACAGAGTTGGAAGCTGAAATATGTCATCTGCTACGATCATAGCTATGATTGCTATGAAGCACCAATTATAGACTGTATAATTTATTATGTTACAGGTTTTGTTTGCAAAAAAATTGCTAAATTTAGCTCTTGTAGACATGCTTTTTCATCTGAAGGTGTATTTTCAGGGCATAAGGAGGCAGCTCTAGTTAATCTGAAAACCAGAGGCCACCTTATTCATCCGAAAGTAAATATTTTCTACATGTTAACTGCTGCAGAGAAAGAATATGCCTACGAAATCGTAATTCCAAAACATTAGAAAGTGCTCCACTTTCATTCCCTTGCGAAGAAATAAAAAAGATGTAGTAGTCGAATTATGTGTTGCTGAGAATGTGGCAGTAATTGATGATGTAAAAAAAACTTGCAAGGAAACAAAAGAAAAGAGCTAAGTTTTTTTAATAAGCAACTTGTATGTAATAAACACGTAAATAAAATTCAATATATAAATAAATAATTGATTTCACCATTGCTAGTGTAATGTTTTTGAATTGAAATTTTTGTTTTTGAAATCCAATATTAAAAATCGGCCTCGGTGGCTCAGCAGGTTGCGTGATCGCCTCTGATGCCCGAGTACGCGGGTTCGATCCCGGCCGAGGACGACGAGGATTTTTCAGGGGTAAATCCTGAGATCACGCACTTCCTTCGGAAGGGAAGTAAAGCCGTTGGTCCCGTGTAGACGTTTGCCGGCTGCACGTTAAAGAACCCTTGCGAGGCAAAATTTGCGGCCCCTATAACGCCGTCCTGAAATGACCATAGCAGTTGAAAAGGACGTTAATACCAAACAAACCAAACCAACCAATATTAAAAGTGAAGAATGATTGTTTTTGGAATTTTACAAGCTTCAGCAGAAATCATTCCTCACCTTTAATATTGGATTTCAACCCCACAAGAACTTCAATTTCATTTACTTCAAATTACTAATACTTCAAATGTAATATAAAAATAATTTATAAAACTTAATATGATTAAAATTACTCCTTTTAATATGTTTAATAAATTTTATTCTAAAAATCAATATGCAAGTCACTTAATTTCACGATATATTTTTAATTTTCATTGAAAATTTTTCTTCATGATTAATCGAATACAATGATTTATAAATTGTAGGTTCACTATGAAATTTCTTAACAATAATGTTAGAATAATAATACGACACAATTTGAAAGTTAATGAAATTTATAAAATTAATATTCACTCCCGGACAAATATTTACAATACAAGAAGGCCTACATGTTTTATTTCAAGTGCTATTTATTCTTCTAATTGAATTTCTAAAAAAAAATAAATGAAACCTTAAAATCAACAATTATGTAAATATATAGAAGAAAACGAGCAATTCCCTTACAGACATAAGGAGAAAAACGGCCTCCCTTGCAACAGCGCCCTCTGCGAAATACCTCGCGAACCAAGGACAAGATTGTAATCTTCTCCTAACAATGCTGCCATTGTTCGTTGGATTACCTTTCCTTCTTATACCGTGGTGTGAACAGACGACTGATTGTTTAATCCGTTAGAATCCGCAGTGTTTCTTTTAGAGGTTGTATTTTTTGCTACAACTTCGTTGAAATGGAGAGGTCTGTTGATGTTTTTAGGAATTGAATTTTGCACCAAAAATGCTGTCGGTGAAACTGAACTCTCTTCAGTACATCCGACAAAATCAGATGATGAGTTATTCCTGACTGGGTTAGGTGGGGGAGTATTATTTTTAAGAAGGTTGATAATGATATTTTGATTTTCCTGCAGAGACTTTTTTTTGTTGTCGAGCATACCAATTTTATGTTCATTTTTTGTCATCTTTGAAGACAGATTTTTAATAGTCCCCAGTTTATCATTAAAAACTTTTGGATTAGTGACTAATGAGTTAATAATAATAATAATAATAATAATAATAATAATAATAATAATAATAATCTATATATAAATACGGAAACCCGTTTTTTGTCATACACTTTTACCCGTCTTAATGTGTACGAATACTCATTAAACATACATGATTGGAAAGGTTGTGGATGTGCGCAGTATCTTTTGTTTGCGTATTTGTTCACGTTAACACAGGTATAAAAGCGTTTCAAAAAATGTAGCATTAAGAACAGATTGTGCGCCATATTTATAACGCATGTAGCATTGCCTTTTTTATTGTTTTTTTATTGCTATTATTTCAAATCATTTGTTGATGTTCATTTGAAAGCATTTTAATTGTTGATTTGTTGATGTTTATTTGAAAGCATTTTAAGTGGTGATTTGTTGATGTTCACTTGAAACATTTTAATTGTTGATGCTCATTTGAAGAACATTGCTTGCGCGTTGTTGAATTTAAATCCATTTTTAAAGAACTTTATGGTGGTCTGAATTCGAATGATTCCAATATCAAACGTAGATCTAGAAATTACAACTATTCTTTTGTTATGGTCAATGCACAAGCTTATGTTTCTGATTCTGTGTTAAATGGTGTATATCATTTTTAAATGTTGTATCGAAGAAGAATATTGACAAAACAGGTGGAGAGACGCAGAGATAGGTAAGGACAATTTAGACGCCGACTAACCGTAAGTATAAATGAGGATACTGATTCGATAGATATATTCAAAGATACCTTTAGATGTGCTTTATATATTATTCCGTGAAATTTTCAAAGTTATCGTTGCTGTGAAATTAATTTGAAGTGTCAGAAATATCATGCAAAGCATTTTGGATATTTATTGTGTTGTCTATTTTCATTCTTCAAAGTTTATTAATAAGCAAGATTGAAGCTACAACGTTAATTTTTGTCCTCAGAATTCTGATCGAATTTCGATAATTGGGGGATCCGAGTCTATATATAAATATGGGAACCCGTTTTTTGTCATACACTTTTACCTGTGTTAACGTGGACGAATACGAATGAAACATATATGGTTTGAAAGATCCTGTGTTGTAGATGTGCACAGTATCTTTTGTTTGCGTATGTGTTCACGTTAACACAGGTATAAAAGGGTTTCAAAAAATGTAGCATTAAGGAACAGGTTGTGCGCCATATTTGTAATGCATGTAGCATTGCCTTTTTTCTTGTTAGGGTTTTAGCATCATCTAAAACCCTGTTAACGACGATACAGATGTATGTATGAACCTGTATGTTACACGCCATAAATTTTGAAAGGATTGACCTAGAGGCTTGAACTTTTGAACACACGTAGGCCCTATACAGAGAACACTGCAAAAAATGTAGCGAATCCTCAAGGATGGGCGAAACATGTGTTTCATCAGATGAAACGAAGCAGTGGATTGAGGCGCTAAGACCTTTTTCTGAGGATGCTGACCTGTGTATCTCTCATCCCTTTTCCGAAGACGAAGTCAAGAAGTTCCTGTCAGCGGACAGCCATCACCAGTCCAGCCCGGGTATGGATGGCATACCATACTCATTCTACAACGCGACATGGAATCTTCTTGGGCCTTTCCTGGTGCAAGTGTTCAATTTGATTATTGAAGACCCGTCTTCTATCACATCGGACTTCACCATGGGGAAAATCATCCTACTCCCCAAAGTGCCGAATCCTGAGTTTGTTACCCAGTGGAGGCCAATAACCCTTCTTAACACCGACTACAAGGTCTTCACTGGTGTATTTCAGCAAAGACTGAAAGTTTTCGCCGAAGATTTCATCAATCCTGGACAATCCTGCTCCATTCCGTCACGCAGGATGTCCAATAATTTAATTACGATTCGGTGTGTGATGGAAGAAGCGTGTGCTTGTCAGCAGACTCTTGCCATTTTAAGCCTTCACCAGGAAAAGGCTTTCGACAAAGTGAACCGTGAGTTTCTCTTTGAAGTGTTTCGACATCTTCGTCTTCGGACTTTTGCCACGATTATTTCCGCACTGTATGTTTCGGCTGCATCATGTGTGGCGATTAATGGTTCCATATCTGCTACCTTCATTCTGTATAAGGGTGTCAGGCAGGGGTGTCCTCTTTCCCCCCTGCTATACATCTTCTATCGGAAACCATTATTGCAATACTTAAATCGCCACCAAGATGTTTGAGGATATGATCTGCCAGCTGCATCCATAAACATCAGGACTTTGGCTTATGCAGATGACGTAGTGCTTTTTGCGTCTGATCCATATTCCTTGAGTATCTATAAAGAGAACTTTGACCACTTTAGTACTTCGACGGGGAGTTCCATCAACCTTGTCAAGTCTAAAGGTATTGCTATCGGGGACTGGACTGTGGACTATCTCAAATCTTTCCCGATAACATGATGTGACCGAATGACAGTGTTAGGATATGTATTTTATTTCCTACCGACTATGGACTCCATGCACTGGCAATAAGTGATTGAGAAGTGCATCACTCGCCTTGACAGAAACCTTCGTTTCCCAACTTCAATGTTTGTCAAGATGAGGTTCATAAAAACACATGTGCTTCCAGTATTAACATCTAAATGCCTATTCACCTTGCCCTCATTCCAAAATCTTCAGAGACTACGTAGTGCAATTGCGAACTGCGTGTGGGGAACATCTACGCAAAGGCGTCATCCACTACGTGCAGCGTACCTGTTCGCTCCATATGAGAGAGGAGGGATAGGTTTACCGGACATCAAGCTCTATCTTATTGCAGCCAGTTTGGCTGCCATGATTAGGGTATTCCTCTTCCCGCCTCCATGTGGGCAAACTGTTCTTTTTCAAGGTGAATAGGCTTCCATTACCACCCTTGTTGCCAGTGATAATGAATTTCCGACAACCAAAACTATATGTGACATTTACGGCCGATATTGTGACTTTTCTTCCCATGCTACTTCGCATCGACCCACAAGGTTGGGGGCATCTTCGCCTTGCATGGTTTTTTCAGCAGTGCGACCCAGGAGAGACCACTGACATCTTACGGCTCTACCCTGATCATCCGTGGGCAGCAGTCCTAAAGCTATTAAGATCCTTTGCTTTCGAAAGAACTTTGTTTAATTATTAGCGGTGAATGTTGCATCACGGATTTTACTCCCTCCAACGTCTCTACCAGTGGAGGGTGGTTGGATCTGCTAGATGTTTGTATTGCGGCGTAGACAAGACTGTCAGCCATATATTTTATGAGTGCCTGTTCGCGAAGTCCATCTGACATTTCTCATATCAGTGCGAGTGCTTCCTCTTAAACGATTCCACTGGCAAGGTACTTAAACCGGATCTAGATATTGCGATCGCCTTCATCAACAAAGAACTTTGGCTGGCCCATTGGAGTTGATTGCAGGGTCATCCTCCATCACTCTCGACAGTATGTAGGAAAGTGGCCGACCAACTTCGATCTTCTCTCCTTCTCGAATGGCCATGGCTAATTCCATTTATGTTTAAATAACGCTTCGCAATATCTAAGTGTATATGTGAGATCATCGAAGGAGACCAGACCTTCCATTTCACCTTTCCGATGTCCTTATGATGCCTTGTTAGTTGTGAACGGGCCAGGTTTTTGAGGTGTTTGAATAAGTCACGCAGCCCCATACCGGCTGCCTGCCACTTACCGCATGTGCGCCTGGATGCCTAGATTCTAAGACCTCTTGATTAGGCGTTTGCTGAGGCAACACCATTAGCCTCAGCTCCAACAGTGGATGGAAGGCATGGAACCACGCTGACGGGACACTAAAACAGAGTAGCGGATAGTGTCTTCGTTTGAGTGAGATTTGGACTTTTCCATGCAGCAACTGACCAACGAGTGCGTGAGTGACTTTCCCGAGAGTGAGTGTCCCTCCCCCCGGTTACCCCTGGGGGAGGTTTCATCTCCCCCCCAACTTTTTGTGACTTTTTTGATTCACCATGGCAAACGTGGTGAATATGATTGCCGACGGCCCCTTTGCCATTGGCATGTTCATGAAAGAGCTATACAGAAAACGTGTATACCTCCTGTGCTTCCGTCTGGCGACCCCGCTGTTTTGGTCCTACAGAGGCTTACCCCAACTGAGTCGAGGATGTTCTGTAGGCAGACCGAACAGTGTCTGCTGGTTCCATCAAGGTTGAGCAGACCATTGTCCACCTGAGCTATGCCGAACCCGGATTTTTACCACTTATCATCCGGGGAGCATCACAGCTGATGACTGAGAAATATCTCAGGGGCAACATGTCAGACAACGGTGTGGTGCATAGGATTTCATATCCTCAGCATCCAGATTCTCCTCTTCAAAAGACGAGTGACATCGTATTGTACATGGACTTAAATAGAGACATTCCAACCGACGTTGTAATGCACGAAGATCGTGTCTCCGTGTCTTACAAGGGTCAAAGGCAGTGCTGCTGTTACTGCAAAAAGACGTCTCACGTTAGAAAAGACTGTCCTCTCCTGAAGAAGTGTGACTACTGCAACAAAGTAGTCAACAAATTCCATCAGTGCCTGGAGAGGACGTTTGCATCACCAGCAGCTCCATCATCGCTTAAAGGAATGTCTTCCCAGGAATCCCCAAAGATGACATCGACGGCTATGTCACCAAAGCCACGCAGAGCTATGATGCGTACTTCTCCACCTCGAAGGCAGCGTTTGATGCCATCTCCACTGCCTATGGAAACAAGGAAGGAGATGCCACCGCCTCCAGCGCCACTATCTGTGAAACCAAGGGAGGAGATGCCACATACTCCTTCCCCATCAAAGATCCAAGATGGCGCCCTCTTCCCCATTCTGCTGGAGGTGAGCTCTGCAGAAGATGATGTAGACTATCAGGATGTTCCAAGTCGATCTTTCCAGAGGATGAGTTTCCAGCCCTTCCTCCGCCAGTGAAGACATCAACTTCGCAGCCTTTACGGATCGCCTTTGCACCTAGATCAGCTTCAGTGTCATAATCTGCTCGGAATTTAAAGTCATCAGCATCAGCACAGCGGGAGGGGCTTGTGATGGCAAAGAAACATCGCAAGCCTAAAATCAGACGACATCACAGCAGAAGGGACGGCGTTGCTGCTTTTTCTTCAACCGATCGAGACAGCCGCGAGAGCCATCATCGCAGCACTTCTTTTTCCTCGTATTGATCTCTGATGCGGAAGTCGAAGGATCCTCCACCACCATCTGTGAAGCTCCAGCCTCCTTTGGATAAGTCTCAAGAACCAGCAACGTGATTCCACAATGAAGGTCATCTCACTGAACGTGCGTTTCCTGGGTTCGTCTTTTAAGCAATTGGTATTATCGACGTTTATTGCCCTGTACAGGCTGGACATACTTGTGCTTCAAGAAGTAAAGCTTGATCCTTCACAAATATGGTACGATCTACCCGGCCTTCACAGACAATTTCCTCGTGGACAATTTTTCATTAACTCTTCGTCACCGTTTGGGCAAGGGGTTGCAACAGCGACGAAACCCCTCCATTCAGGTGTCGAATTATTTGTGCAACAGCGAGTGCAGGGTAATATCTTTAGACACTACATCTTCTAATATTCAATTCCGATTGTTTAACGTGTAAGCTCCGTGCACGAATGCAGAGAAACGAGACTTTTTCAACGACCTTCAAGTTTATTTGTGTTCATCATTTCCTATAGTGATTGCTGGTGATTTTAACTGTCATCCAGACGCCGACAACTTCTTTTCGTCTGGACATGTGCATCGCCTGTGCCAGCAAAATGCATTGTTTGATCTATGGCCTGTGAAGTCTCGCGGTGATCTCAGTGGGTACACATTTCATCGAGGACCCTCTGTGGCATCGCGCCTAGATCTTTTTTTTGGTCGACAATGTGTTTGCTGGTATAGTTGGAACAATGGAGGTTATTCCTTGTGCTTTCTCAGATCATAGTGCCATCTGGTGGTCTTGGGTTCCTCCATTTGTTTCTCCGGCAATTGCTGCAGGTCAGGTCACCAATAAGAAGTGGTTTTTAAATGTTTCTCTGCTCGACAGTGATAAATAACGGGGAATGTTCGTTCAGTTTCTGGAAAAACATCTCCACAATTTGCGTTCTATGCTTGAATCGTGGTTGAACTTAAAAACTAAAAATAAAAATTTTTTTCCGGAAGATTGGATTGGATGCAGCCAGACGTTGTCATCATTACCTTCTCATGCTGCAAGAAATATTGCGACTCCTCAACTGTTCCACCCCTAAGGAGGAGTTTCAGGCTGACATTCAACAGGTGAAGAGTGAAATAAACGCTCTAATGATCCGGAAAGCTGCTGGCGCAGCACTCGGGGCCAAACTTACCTAGGCAGCTAACGTCAGGCACATGTCATCGGCAGCCTTCGCTGAGGAGAGGCATCGGGCTAACAATTAACATTGTCATCGTGTAATGGTGGAGGGTGAGGAAGTGAAATCTGAATGCGACATCTTATCAGCCTTTCACTCTCACTTTTCATCATTTTTTAGCCATCCAATCATTCCGTCAGACACCACGAAGCAGTGGATAGAGGCATTAAGACCTTCTTCTGTGGAATCCGATTCGTTTGTAACGCGTCCCTTCACCGAAGATGAGGCCAAGAAGTTTCTCTCGGCAGACGGCCGTCATCAGTCCAGCCTGGGCTTAGACGGCATTCCATAGTCCTTCTTCAATTCGTCGTGGAAACTTCTTGGGCCTTTCTTGGTGCGAGTCTTTAACTCAATTATTCAAGGCCCGTCTTCCATCACACCAGAATTTACTGTAGGGAAAATCATCCTCCTCCCTAAATGCCCGGATCCAAAACTCGTGACCCAGTGGAGGCCGATCACATTACTCAATATGGACTACTAAATCTTCACTGGGCTGTTCCAGCAACTATTAAAGTTCATCGCCAATGAGTTTTTCGATCCGGGTCAATCCTGCTCAAATCCAATACGCAGGATGACAGACAATCTTATAACTATTCGGTGTGTAATGGAAGAAGTGCAAGTTCGCCAACAAACTCTTGCAGTGTTAAGTCTTGACCAGGAGAAAGCGTTTGACAAGGTGAATCACGAATTTCTATTCCAAGTGTTTCACCAGCTTCATCTTCGGACTTTTGCTGTGATTATATCTTCACTGTATGCATTGGCCACATCATGTGTGGCGGTTAACGGCTCCATATCGTCTACCTTCGAACTCTAAAAAGGTGTCAGGCAGGGATGTCTTCTATCGTCTCTCCTGTACATCTTCTATTTGGAGCCATTACTCCAGTTCTTGAACTGCCACCCGGAGGTTCGGGGATATGAGTTACCTGCTGCGTCCATGAACATCAGGACCTTAGCATATGCCGACAATGTCGTGTTGTTTGCTATGGACTCATATTCCCTGAACATTTATAAAGAAACCTTCGATCTCTTCAGCACTTCGACAGGTAGTACCATCAACCTCGTCAAGTCGAAGGGAATTGCGATTGGGAAATGGACGGTCGACAAGCTCAAGTCATTCCCAATAATATGGTGTGGTCAGATCACAGTGCTTGGATTTATTTTTTCATTTCTACCGGATATGGACTCTATCCATTGGCAGCAAGTGGTGGATAAGTGTATCGCCCGCCTTGGCAGGAATTTTTGTTTTTCCACGTCAATGCTTGTCAAGGTGCGGTTAATGCAAAACTCATATACTATCACTGTTACTGCTAAATGCCTATTCGCCTTACCATCAGCAAAAATTCTTCGTAAAGTTCGTAGTGCCATAGTAAATTGGGTGTGGGGGAATACTGTTCAGCGTTATCCAATTCGGGCAGGGTTTCTCTTCACTCCCTTTGAAAGGGGTGGTTTAGGCCTGCCCGAGATTCGGCGATATCTCATTGCAGCAAGACTTGCTGCAATGATTCGGGTTTTTCTCTCCCCCCACCTTTATAGGCGAACTTTGTGTTTGTGTACCTCCGAGTCTTTTTTAAGGTGAATAGGATTCCGTTATCTCCCTTGCTGCCAATAACTACTAATGCACGTCACCCGATCATTTACCATCTTCTACAAGGGGACTTAGTGACTTTTTTGCCATATTTACGTCAAATAGACTATCAAGATTGGGCCAGCTGCGTCTTGGTTCTACCAGCAGTCTGACCAGGGCGTGACTACTAACATCTTTCTTCTATGCCCAGATTATCCGTGGCCAGCCATTTTAAAGGCAATAGAAACTGTTGCCTTTGACGAAACTGTGTTCTCCATACAATGGCAGCTGCTGCACCACGAATTTTACTCCCTCCAACGTCTTCGTCTATGGAGGGTGGTTAGATCTACTGGTTGTCTACATTGTGGCATCAGAGAAACCATACGACATATATTCTTCGAGTGCTCGTTTGCTCAATCCATCTGGAATCGTTTGTGCCAACATTACAGTTTACCCAAGATTTCCACCGTTGATCTGCTGAATTCAGATCTAGTGATACCTATTATGTTTTTAAATAAAGAACTCTGGATGGCTAGAATAGACAGAGCGAGGGGGACTTTTTCCACACCGTCATCTGTGTGGAAAAAAGGATCTTCACATCTACGGTCCTTCCACCTCTTAGAATGGTATCAGCTAGGTCCTTTGGTTTTCAAAAGGCGTTACACTACATCTAAACGCCTTTGTGAGGTCATCAGAGGGGACCATAATAATAACAATTATGCTCACCATTACATGTTCCCAAGAGACTTCTGATGACCTACTGGTGGAAAAACGAGCCTCAAGACCGAGGCGTTTATTAAAGCGTAGAAGCCTATGAAAGTCTTCACGGAAATAACGCTTTACGCATGTGCGCCTGAGCACCCTGTTATAACATCGACTTATGGGTGTTCGCTGGAGCAAATACCATCTGCTCCAGCTCCAACAGCGAATAAATGGTTCCCTGGACGCCGCCCGCCTAGACGATTCTCCACCAGCCCGCCAAAACTGAGGGAAAGAAGACAGGATGGACCTAAAGGACATAGCCACCAGAGGAATAGTAAGCAATGTTCCATTCCGTCGATGGTGATGGTGATGCCAAGACGACTCGCGACGTACCGAATTAAGCCCGAGTGAGTCGAGACCCCAGCCAGGGAACCTCCACAATTGGAGATGAAGAGCCCACACGTAACGGAGCCCGGGACTGGAAAGGTGACTGGACCACACCCAGAGCCCAGCTGTTCAGATGATTCGCTCGCCTCAGCGACACTTCAACAGATGTCTTTTCGGACGACAACTAGGCCGACTGAGGAGAGGATAGGGAACGCCGACAGTACCCTATTTGCAAGTCGCGACCGCGCGGAGATCTCACGTCGCGTGTCGCGCTTGGCTTCATCAGTACTTCTGTCCTGTGAGTGCCTTAGAATAATAAGCTAACAATTAAGCAATTAAGCAGGGGATAAGAGTTAACTGCTCAAGTTTCTAATCTTAGTTGTATGATAGTCGGGGACTCCAAGAGAGCTCATAGTAGTGCTTAGATTGTGTGTAACTATTTCTCTACATTAATTCTGCTTTGCATTGTTTCAGGCTCATCAATATCGTGCTCCCAAACCCGATAGGGTCGATGCGATAAGTGATAGCTGCGTCGGAATTTCACTACCAGCCATTTTATAGAGGACCACAGGATTCTCGCTACTTCTAGCCCCAAGAAACGCTCAACACATACACCACAGGCCAACGAACTGGAGAGAACGAGTCCAGCAGTGAAGAGGTCAATGACCACGTTTGTAACCCGAAGCCGACTGTTGTAAAGAATCAATATCAATCCTAAATTATTATGATACTATTCAGTCCAAATTGTACCTGACGACTATTCATTAAATCTACCTTATACGCCTACTTCCTTCTCTGCTCACGACTTATGTCATCCTCTGGGGAGATAGAAATCACTGTGCTGATCAAATCCTATCTCGGCATAATTAAAATCGTGACAACTCTATTAATACTAAGCGCTTTCATGTGTTTATTTTTATGATATTGCAAAATTTGTTTACCTACAAGTGTAATTATCCCGAGTAACGCCGGGTAACTCTGCTAGTCTTCTTCTATCTTCTATATATATAAAGAAGGATGTTTGTTGGTTTGTAGGTTTGTTTGTGGGTTTGTTTGTTTGTTTTTTATACAAATCTACAGTTTTATTCCGATCTTGATAAAATTTCGCATACATGACCTTCAAAGCATGAGGAAGGTCACTGTCTACCTCAGATTTCGAAAAAATAATAATTATTGATAAAAAATCGAAATTCATGGTTATGGCAGGGCATATTAATGAGAAATATCTCATGACCAACAATGCAAGGCAAAGTTTGTGCAATATAGAATTCAATGCATAGAATTCCTGTTTTTCAGGCTTTTCTTAGAAAAGAGAATTCTTAGTACTTAACAATTTCATGAAAATCTTTAAAAATGATCAGTAACTGGAGATAATGAGTTAGCAGACTATTGAGAAAGAGTGAAAGACGATAGAGGAAGCACTCCTTTAGCTTCGTGCTGTATTGAGCAAATGGTAAGCAAGTAAATAGAAGAATCGGCGACTGCTAGACTACACAAAGTGATGAATGGCCAATTTTTGCTTCAAGACATCAAAAGAGAAAAGGAAATTGCAACAACATCAAGTGGACATCTAAAGTAAGATTACGTGAGAAAAAATTATTTAGACTAGAAGGCATCCTTGGAGAGGTCCATCCATTGTGAGCCTTTAAAAAATTTTTTTACGGTAAATCAAGTCCCGGTATATCACCTAGAATGGATTCTTTCAGTGAAGAGGTAAATTCCTGTCTTTCGGATTTTTCTTAGAATGGATAGTCCCTTCGCTCTATATTGTAGTGACTGAGTTATTATTTAACCAATTTGGAGGTTTAATTTAGCTTTTTGAGGTTGTTCTGTTTCGTGGGTAAATTCCTGTTTTTCGGATTTTTCTTAGAATGGATAGTCCCTTCCCAAGCGGGTCCTCTGCTTGTGTGTTTATAAAAGCCGAAATCGAGTACACAGTGCCACACAGTCTGAGTCGCACTTGCCCAATTTATTTTATACGCAGATGAACAGTAGCCTCTGTTGTTGCAGAAAATTAATTTTGAAAACTGCTGATGCTCAACTTTGATTTCTTTACCCTTCAACCTCTACAGTTGACTCCCGCCATGCGACAGGTGGAATTCTAGTTTTGATGCTAAAACCGTTATATCGTTGGATAGCGATGCCTTAACTAATATTATTTATTGCCTTTATTTCAAATCATGTGTTTATGTTCATTTGATATCATTTTAATTGTTGATGCTCATTTGAAGAATATTGCTTGCGCGTTGTTGATTTTAAATCCATTTTTAAAGACCTTTATGGTGGTCTATAATTCGAATGATTAAAATATCATATGTAGATCTAAATATTACAACTATTTTTTTGTTATGGTCAATGCACACACTTATGTTTCTGATTCTGTGTTAAATGGTGTATATCATTTTTAAATGACTCGAAGAAGAACATTGACAGAACGGGTGTAGAGACGTAGACATAGGGAGGGACAATTTAGATGCCGACTAACCATAAATATAAATGACGATAGTAACTCGATAGATATATTAAAATATACCTTTAGATGTGCTTTAAAATTTATTCCGTGAAATTTTCAAAGTTATCATTGCGGTAAAATGAATTTGGAGTGTCAGAAATGTCATGCAAAGCATTTTGGATATTTATTGTGTTGTCTCTTTTCATTCTTCAAAGTTTATTAATAAGCAAGATTGAAGCTATAACGTATATTTTTTTTTCGAAATTCTGATCGAATTTCGATCATTAGAGGATCCTAGTAAAAATAAAAATATAATACATAAATAAATAAATAATAAATAAACGGTTAGTTTAGTATAAAAAATCCTGTGCAGATAAAATCAAATACTGTATAAGTCAGTTAATTTATCATAATTTGTATGGGTAGATATCAAATATGTGTTATGACATCAACTCTGTTTACAAATTAGGCGATTGCAGACGGTTGTAGTTCATGGCGTAAGTATGGAGTAATGGGTAGATATCAAATATGATTTGGTTGTTCAAGATTTTGTCGGAGTATGTACTAGAGATGGCTTTGTGCATATGTATGCTTTCTAAGGTGGCTATTAATTTAGTTTTATTGGCCTCATGTAGGATCTCGAGTGTTTCTTCTATGCTGCATAGACAGTGGTTTTTTTCTTTAAGAGACCTGTTGTCTTTTTTGTTATATGAGGTGGCATGTTCTTTGAAAATGGGTGAAGAAACTGCGAACGTACATTCCTATACAGGGTGTTTCATAATTGGTGTCCCGTCTTTAGGTCCAAATAACGGCGCAAAGGGAATAGGTGGGAGGAAAATGAATGTTGATTATTTGGTTTTGATGTCCACTAATTCCGAATAAGAACACTTCGCGTCCCTGGGGGTGAAGGGGTAAATTTTGAAAATTTTAATTTTGTAGGGGTAGGGGTTAGACCCTATGTGTTATCTAGAAAGTTGTAGAGCATCATGTAAAATGTGGGTTTAGCAGAAACCTGGGGAACAAATCTCATGCCCTGCCCCCCGTTATCGAGTGGGTAAATTGAAAGGTATGGCTAGCCGATGTGGACAAAAACTATACTTATTAGAAAACAGTAGGGCCTACATTTGTAAAATTAATGAGAATGAATGAGTCGTTACCCTGAAAAGCTAATAAACTCGACCGGGCTTTTCCCCCCAGGAAAAACATTATGAAATTTGAAAACTGTCCCCCTTTATGAGTTTTTCTGTTTTTGACTACATTAGCTAGCCATACCTTTCACTTTACCCACTCGATAAAGGGCAGGGGATGAGATTTTTTAACCGGGTTATTTGTTAAACCCACATTTTACAACTTTCTAAATAACACATGGGGTCTAACCCCTACCCCTACAAACTTAAAATTTTCAAAATTTACCCCTTCACCCCCAGGGACGCAAAATGTTTTTATCCTGAATTAGGGGACATTAAAACCAAATAATCAATATTCATTTTCCCCCAATCTGTTCCCCTTGAGTCGTTATTTGGACCTAAAGACGGGACACCAATTATGAGACACCCTGTATAAAAACTCTCACACGGTGTATACTGAAGGCAGTAGACGAGGGTACTCTAAATATTCAGCCTAGAGTATACAAATTATTTTACAGTTTCAATCCCCCTCGTATTTAACTTATTGTATCTAAGTGTATTTTCTTTTTTCAAAAGAATATTTATTTCCTTATTATCTAAGATTGTAAACGATATAGTAAAAGTTGATTTAGAATAAAAACTATTGAATCTTCTAGTTACATAAATTTGTCTTATTAATTTTATTTAACTATAATTTTCATTATTATTAATATAAAGAGATAAACATAGTTTACATTTTAACAGTCTCTTAATTTATCAGTTAACTATCATCACTTAGGATAGAAGCATACGAGAAACAAGTTTTGACGTTTAAGTCCCCCTTCCCTCCCTTTCATCCATTCCTGGACCCACGTTTCGGATTAAACGTGTTTGTCTGAAACCAACGTACGTACATACTGATTTAGTTGTTAGGTAATGCCAATAACCGGTCCTAATTTCGTTGGGATCCACTTTCTCGACAGTCTGATTAGGGTGGAAACTTGTCTTCTGGAACCATACACGAGCTGCGATTGGAGAGAGGAACGCCGGCTGCTGATTCCTCTACTTACTTCCAAGAGCTTGTATCAATTAACGAAACATGCACGATCCGTAAAATAAAAGTATATATACATGTACTATGTACTTTTAGAATACAATTTAATACATGTTTTGTTTAATCAGTCTTCCAAAATTTCAATTTAATCGACGACCAGTTCAGCGGGCGTTCATTATAAGCTCTTCCGACTATAGAGAAAGCGGAAGTTGAGATAGGCGCAGACATGCGCATTGAAAATCAGTAATAACGATAATTATGTATAAATTTGATAAATAAAACTATTTGATCCTGTCAAATAACGTTTACTTTTCATTTAAAAATGACGATAATTTTCCCTGGAATGTTTGTAAAGAGTGACAAACATCGTTTTTGGCGCTGCGTTTTCATTGAGGAGAAATAAATTCTCTGTTCTCCATATACACTACTGTTTATAAAAATCGCAACACCCTGATGGAATAGCCCAATCTGCATTAAATTTGGAGCATTTGCATATCATGGGTCAGAAAAGAAACCATTAGATTTTCAGGTCAATACAATGCGTTTTATTGTCACATTAGTATCGGGTGAAACCACCGTGGGATGCAATTACAGCCTCTAAACGTCGTGGCATTGAGTCAAACAAGCTCTGAATAAGGGCCTGGGGAATGTCCTGCCATGCTCTGTCTACACGGGTATACAGTTCATCCACAGTTGCTGCTGCAGGAGTCTGACGAGCCAATCGATGAGCAACCCTGTCCCACACATGTTCGATTGGAGACATGTCTGGTGAACGAGCAGGCAAGGGGAACAAGGGCGTCTGATGTGCTTGGAAAAAGGCGAGGACATTTCTGGCCACATGCGGTCGGGCATTGTCCTGTTGGAATACAGCGCCTGGAAGGTTCTGCAGGAAGGGGATGACCTCGGGTTGCACAACTTCCCTGATGTACCGGTCACTGTTCAGATTGCCATAGATTCTGATCAGACGGGAACGGCCATGGTAACTGATTGCACCCCACACCATCACCCCTGGCGTTTGTCCTGAATGACGCTGCAGGATGCATTCTGGAAGGTCGCGTTCGCCACGATGTCTTCTGACTCGTATCCTGCCGTCATGGTGCTGCAAGTTAAACCTTGACTCATCCGAAAACACAACTTGTTGCCATTCAGCTTGCCACTGTTGGTGTTGATGGGCCCATTGCAACCTGAGGCGCCAGTGGTTTTGAGTCAAAGGAATCCGCAACAATGGTACTCGTGCCATCAATCCTCTGGAAATCAAACGGCGTCGTACAGTGCTAGCAGACATTGTCCTGCCTACTGTAGCACCCCACTGTTGTGCTAACACTGTGGAAGTGGCTGTACGATCTGCTACACACATGCGATAGAGGTGTCTGTCATCTCGCGGTGTCGTCGTGCTGGGTCTTCCTGAGCCTGGTCTTCGGTGTGCTCTGTTCTCTTCGCTCCACTGCCTCCATGCACGCATAATTGTCGTTGCATTACGTCCTACACGAGCAGCAATGTCACGATACGACCATCCCGCTTCACGCAGACCAATTATGCGTCCTCTTTCAAAGTCTGTCAGCTGTTGATATGGTACCCTTCGTCGTCGTCGATGCATGGTGTTCTTTCAAGCAATTACTCTGAAAATCTAATCATTTATACTCTGACCCATTGTATGCAAATATTGCAAATTGCATATGGATTAGACCATTCCATCAGGGTGTTGCGATATTTATAAACAGTAGTGTATAAGCGAAAAATACACTAAATTTTTCGAAGCTACAAATATACTAAAATTTTTCAGACCCCCTGCTAAAAAATCAAATTTTAATCATGAGGGCATGAAAAATGCACCAATCGAAAGAAAAATCTCCGATGCAGGCACGTTTTTATTTGTGTGCTGATATCTATTATAATATTTTTGTGAGATCCGCTTAAAATCGTGTTCCCATGTTAAAGAATAGGGCAGTCGCGCTTGGCTGTCGCAGAGGCCGACTTCCTAGATTCCTGGGTATGTGCCTTAGGCTAGAAGAACCCCATGTCCAGGAATTAAGGTCACAGGCTGAGGAGTAAGATTGTGAGGCTCTGAACAAGAGATGGTGTGTGCTATAACTCTTCCAAATGAAAGGTTGATTGAGAAAATGAAAGATAGAGGAAACAAAACCTCTGAATCGCCCCCTAAGTAAGGAAAGGGCGATGATGAAGGGACGACCCACTCGAAGCGTATGGACAATACCAGAAGAAGTATCCGAAACCGGAATCCCCTTGGACCGTTTAGGGTAAGGAATATAATGGATGGGGAGTGTTTTAGTCTGGTTGGTTAAAATATTTGGACCGAAAAGTCGTGCCCGGGCATAGATTATGTACTAAAAGGGAATCCGAGTGTATTCGGGTGGGAAGCATATGCTACCTGTTTAGAGGAAAAAGTTTTCACGTTGTCTCTCCTCCACCAATTTCAAGGAAAATTAAGGTTGAGCTTGTCTTCTAATGTTAGCAGTTCCAGATTGTGCTTTTTGAACGGTTGTTAGTTTTTTAACAACTTATTGTTATTATAGTTTGGGGATTAAGCATGTTGTGGCTGGATTTACTTAGTGAGTTGTTAATTTAGTTTTGGTTTGGGAGGTTAACTATATTCTAGTTGGGTTGTGTGCTTCATTAAGAGGAGTACAAATTATGGTAGAAATCATAATGCACAATTTAGTTACCCTGAGAAGGGGATTATTTTACCAGTTAATTTTGGTTTGAATCTATTAAAACGAGATTAATATTACCATTTTAATGTTAAACTTAGACAAGAAAGATGCTTTCTTATGTGTTATTGGTTTGATATTTATGTTACAGTTTGGGTTGAACTTTTGCCTTTTGTTGTGTAAATAAAATTATTATTCAGGTAACGAGTTATAATAATTTTTTGTTTGAGGTTGTTAGGTATGTGATGGCTAGTTAAGCCCTCACAGACTCACGCCTTATAATTTGTATTCGTGTTTAACATTTTTATTGTATGCACTGTATTGATCTGCTTTGATTAGCAGAATTTAAATCTTTAACTTATGAGTTGATTGTTAATATTTCATTGTTGAGCTCCATTTGTTGTGCAGTGGTTGTGTGATCGTCTCTGATGCTTAAGAAAGTGGGTTTGATCCCGACCGAGGACGATGAGGATTTTTCACGGGGAAATCCTGAGATCACGCACTTCCTTCGGAAGGGAAGTAAAGCCGTTGGTCCCGTGTGGTCTTTTGCCGGCTGCAAGTTAAAGAACCCTTGGAAGGCAAAATTTTCGGCCCCTATAACGCCGTCCTGATATGACAATAGTAGTTGAAAGGGACGTTAATACCAACCAAACCAAACCATTTGTTGTGGATAGAGAATTCCTTTCCATTTGTTATTTGAAATTCCTTGGCAGAGTTGGCAGAAGTAAACCTGGGTGAATGAAGTAGGAAATTTGCTGTCCTGGAGTCTTTTTGGAACAATGCCTGTCATGTTGTTTTTTGGGGCAGAATTGTGTTCCATGTAGCCTCATGATGTTGGATTAGCAGTAATTAAGGTAATTTATTCAAGGTGTCCCATCTCAAAGAAGAATTGAATGAAATTGCACTGAAGAATCTTGAAAACGGTTACACTGTATGTTTCTTTACTGGCTGAGATGGTTTTCTGATGAATGAAACCCGGTTGGAGGTATGATGACTATTTAACACTGACTTTGACAATTGTTCATGATTTGAAGACATTAATATCATATATAATTTATTGCATATTGTCTTAATTTGATTATTGAACCTGATTTGCATGACTATTGCGTATTGGATGTCATATCATCTCATTGTTCTGCTTGAGTATTTTAAGGAAAAATGCTTCAGTCGGCGAATTGAACCTGGCAATAAGGGGCTCGGGAGCTGAAAAGGACTTATGCAGTGCGTCGTTGAATGACAGTGTCGTGGACAGTCTTCTCCAAGCAGTATCTGTAACCTAGATTAATTGGGGTTAATTTGGGAGAATGAAAGGCATTTTCGATAATTGACTTTGTGTTTTTTAATCAAGGCGAGCTCGGAAACTGTTAATTTAACTGATATACCCATTATTTGTTGAATAAAGATTTAAATGAGAGTGACCCACTTGTGTAATTACTGAATACACAGAAGTTCTGTACTCTGGATCTTCCTAAAAGTCCCACAAAAGGTTAATTATTAATCACCTCTGTGACTAGGATGCAACAAGTTGCCGTTTGTCTCTCATCGCTGAAGACTGCTACCTGGTAGCCAAAATACGTATCTGGTATTTCAAATCTCCTTGTGGATTAGAGGTTGCCTCCGATTTTGATTCTTGAACGGCTGTGAAAGTGAAGATGATGAGAGATCAAGACGTCATTCAATATGAAAAACCGAAGAGAACGTCGAAAAAATGAATGAAATGATTCGATCAGATAGGCTGTTGACGATGTTCGATGAAAACGACCCGAAAAATGGACGAACGGTTTCATCCTCGATCATGACGGTGCTCTATGAGAGACGTCACTTCTGGTTCAGCATGTTTTGTGAATCAAAATATCATGTGTCCCCAATCTCCGCATTCTCCTGATCTGGCTCCTTGCGTCTTCTGGCCTTCCCCCAAAATGAAAAAACCATGAAAGGAAAAAAGTGTTGACACAATTGACCGATTTCATAAGCTCCGCCCCTAACTGAGTAGCTCCGCCCTCATTCAAGATGGCTGCTATTGGTGGGACTCCCATGTGCGAATGCTTCCTCCAAATCGACTAGAACCCATTCCTTGAAAAAGTTACGCGATTTCAAACTCGAAATTTGTTTAGAATTTGCGAAAAAACAAGGTGTGATCAGTAAAAGGTGTACAGGGCAAGGCTTGAGACTGTTTACCGCGAGTTTCCTTCATAACATTGAAGTAGAAGACCAGGATTCAGGGCTAATCAATGTGCATGCAATGTGCTGGCGATCCCAAAGAAAAAACGAAACGCCTCAACATATTGAAGTTCTTTTCGAGTCAACACCTGGACTAAAAGTAGTGAAAAGCTAGTGTTCCTGTACGGCAAGGTAAGTTAATATTTTGTTAACATCATCCATAATATGGTTTTCCCTGGGAATGGGAATGCCTATAAAACTGAAAACTACTGCGGATGTGCAACAGGTAACAGTGCGTGCGTGTTTATTAATATACAATATTAATACACAGCATTATATGCAAATATTATGCAATATTGATACAAAGACAGTAGATTTCCGTTAACTCCTGAAAAGTTAGGCTTTTCATTTAATAATATTTTATAATGAAGCCCAGTGCAATGAAATTTCTTTAAAGATTACCTCTTAAAACGGACCACTATTCCACCACTCTCAATGTAATGTAGGCCCCTATGACAGGACCACTTTTTTGACCTCATTAGTGGTTTCACTGCATTAGTATTGTATATTAAAATATAAACACCATCTCAATTTCCCTGTTATCCACAACGGTGCTTTTTTAGTCTTTGGCCTTCCCTTTTTTAATGGCAAAACTTAACAGTATGTAAGAGTTTGTAAACTTCTATCATAGTATAGTGTCAATGTAGAATGTAATGGTCTGTTCACTGACAGGTCTACAATGCCGTACTGTTAGAATCGTTTGTGCTCTTGGTCGGATCGAACATGAGAACCGTCAGTCTCACGTGCGACTCCACACAACTCCTTACCATTTGAGCAACAAAAGGCATACATTGTTCCAAGTCAGTTTGTATCATTATTATTTCTATTGTAGTCATTATATACCGAGTTCATATTGATGACTTTGTTATTGGATGTTTTATTATTGTTCACCTGATTTTTTGTTTTTTTAGAATCGCCGGTGGCTGTTCACATGTGCTTGGATTACTTTTTGCACTGGATACCCTCATCAGCAAAGGATTTAAAGAATTTCCCTCTGATCTTTCATGTACAAGTTTGCCTAGGCAGTGGGGAATTCCTAGAGGTGCATATATTTTGCTTTTGATAAAGCATGCTTTGATAAATGCTTATTCACTATACTCATATTCTATACGAATGTAGCTAGAACCATCTCCAGTGATGAGTCACAGTCTAGCAAGTGGATTAGACTGTGGGAGAAAAAGAAAACCTGTTGCTTGTTCTCTATGTGAAGTACAGGAATTTTCACTGCTATATTATCAACTGGATGGGTTTGAAGCAGTCACATCATCAGTTTCAACTTGCAGACCACATTGCATTTTCAAAATACCACCAAGTCATATTTGCCAGACCCCAGTTGATGTCCCCACAAATAATTTCTTTGATATAAAAGAAAAATTTTGATTAGCTGAATGCCGGGACATCTGTGAAAAAACTGTCAATCAAAACTCGTGTCCAGAATGGCACATGCACAGAGCACTCATAACATTTTGGTGGCATTTGTAAACGAAGAAGCAATAATACATTGAAAGTCTGTTTTTAACCAAAAATCTCTCAAATGTGGCTAGTATTTCCCATGGGAGAAAAACTGTAGCAATAGCAAGAACTAAATTTGATATTTCAATTAGTCATAAATCTCAACTTCAGTTTTTTGACAGCAAGTCCTGATGGCATCATTTGTCAAGAAGGTCAAAGTGAACTTCAACTCCTTGAGATAAAGTGTCCATGGAAGCACAGAAATGAAAATCTGCAGTTTAATTGGAAAAGGAGATTTTTACATACATAAAAATGATGGAAATTTGGTTGTAGACCAGTCACATGATTAGTATTACCAAATACAGGGTCAGAAGCTGGTTACTGGTGTTAACAACTGCAAGTTTTTGGTCTATTCACATGTAGGTTCTATATGTATCGATGTAAAATATAACTCTGAATTTTGTAAAGCAATGTTTCAGAAACTCTCAAGCTGTTATTTTGAAAACTGCATACAATATTTACAAAATAAAAATTTTTTTATTTTAACAATCAATCAATTCTTATCATTCAAAAATTCCTGCAAATGTGACAAGACGCATACAACAGCCCATATTTGATTAATTGATCCCAGCATGCTTAATGGAATTATGTGAGATACAATTTTATATTTTTTGATTCTAGCAATGGCACGCTCAACATGTACACGATATCTATCTATCAGTTTTGTTATAACAACATCCTGTGCAGACATTTGTTCGTTAGTTGATGCAAAAGGAGGAATTATCAAATTCATACCCACATCTTTAAATAAATCTCTAATGACAAATCCTTTACCTGCCATTACTTCAGCTGTAGGCAACAAATGTCCACATGCCACCATCTTCCTTATTCTTGAGAAAATCAACTTGACTGAACAATGTTTTTGTGACTGATGCTTCCATCCACTAACTGTGAAGCAAAAATTATACCACCTCTTTGATCATCCCCAATTAACCCCTTCAATGTATTAGCACTTTTGAAACTTGAGTATGTTTGACTTTGCATACGTAAGTCTCTTGGTTTCTCCGTAAAAAGTTCAGTACCATCTATAATCACCATCACATTTGGAAAATGTTTCAAAAATTCTTTTGGTGCATTTGATATTAACACATCTCCATGAGGCCAGATTTGGAGGGCTCCAAGTCTCAAGTACAAATAATTAACCCAAGTCTGGAAAAGCCTACACATTCCTGCTTTACTTTTGTTGTATCGGACTGCTAGATCCTGGTATCCAAAATTGTGCCGTAACTTTACCAGTACGACAAAAAACTGTTCATCTAAAGGCAAGTAAGATGATGACAGGCCATTATAAACAATGGAACTGACATCTCCATTTGGAACTACATAGTTTAATTCAGCTTTGAAAACTTTGTAGGATGGCAATCCTGTGTAGTAACGCAGCTGTGTGTTTTCTAGTTTGATGTTTTCTACAGAAAATTTTGATGACGCCAAAAATCTTGCTTCGCAACTTAACTTAAAACTATAGGCCTGCTCTGAAGCTAAATTAGTTTTCGCAACTGCCACCTGTTTTTCTAAATTCTTAATTTTGTCATCCTGACCATGTAGTAGATTTTCAAGAGATTGTATTTTCTTTTCTTTTCCTGAACTTCAGCTCGAAGAGACAAAATTAATTCTGTTGTGGCCGAGTATAAATTATTTCCTCCTGTGTGTGAGTGTTTAGATGTGATCATGGCAGCACATTCATTTGAATGCAGAAATATACAACATGCAAATAAACTGAAACAGGTGTCCTATGCTAAAAATACTAATAATAATGTAACACCTACTAATTCCTCTAAATTAATTCTTCCCTGCATTTCTATCTGCTGTGTTTCTTCCAGTATCAAATAGTAATAACAAATGTAATAACAAAAGTGTTTTCATACTCACCGGGTAACGAAACATAATCATTCTCTGTAAAGTGATCAGAGCAAACTCTCATATGCACCGAAACTTCTTTGTCAGTTTGGATCTTAACAATCCATTCACGTCACAGTTATAAATTCATAAGAAATCTATGAAATCCAACTTTGTTACGACCTTGTTTATTGGTGCATTGTGGCACACAACAATTCAACACCATGTTCAATTTTGGATGTGTGCAACTGTGCATGAGACTGTAGAAAAACAGTCAAACGTAAGTAAAAAAAACAGCGTGCAATAAAACTCATTATTCTATATTTTAATAAAATTACCTGTAAATACAGCACAATGTATCCACTAGAAATCGTTTCGAGAAGCAATCTTCAGGAAAGCGTCAAGAGATTTAATTCTCTATTTAAGCAGGAGATTTAATTCTCTATTTATCTTACATTCTCTGGGAGTGTAAGAGGACCCATGAAATGATGTACTATGCCAGACCGCTCATAAAAAAAATGTACATTTACGATCGAGACCAGCCAACAATACCTATAAACGATTCAAGTTTTCAGTAGTGATGTCCGTTGGATCCGGTTCTCTGATCCGGATCTGAAAATATCCGGATTTCGGATCTCGGATATCGGATCCGGATTTCGGATCTCGGATCTCGGATATCGGATCCGGATTTCGGATCCTTTCGCTGGATGCGTATTAAGACTAATTAGAACTTAAGAGGACTAGGCTATCACTTAATAAAAGCATTTATAAACTGCTTTCAGAAAAAGTTTGCATATACACAATTTCCTGATATAGGATCCGAATTTCGGATCTCGGATCCAAGATCCGGATCTCAGATTTCGGACCCAAGATCCGGATCTCAGATCTCGGATCCAAGATCCGGATCTCGGATTTCTGACCAAGATCCGGATCTCGGATCTCGGACCTAGGTCCGAAAAAAAGATCCGGATATCCGGATCTTGAATTATCCGGATCTTGACATCACTAGTTTTCAGAGATCCCACCAGCAACCGCCATCTTGAATTTCTACGTTTTGATGACGTATAAGAGAACCAATCAGAGGCGAGAATGAAATCGGTCAATTGAGGATCCAGAGTGCCACGACAGAACAACTAAGTCGCTCAATTACACGACTGCTTCAGAAAGTGGCAAAAACGTTGAGAAAGTATTTTCGTAGCAAGGAAGACCACTTTTCAGGAGACTAATGCCAATGTACATTCACTGTATTTTTGATCACACCTGATATTATAAGGTATGTCCAAATGAAAAGGAGACTTTCACTGTAGCGTTGTTCTATCTAATCGAAGTTGGTAAATATGTTTATTGATAAAATAGCTTCATCCAGGGTCTCCACGTCCAAAAACAGTTCAATCTGCCATGAAGGCCGGAAAAGTGATGCTCAGTTTCTCTTTCGACGAAGAAGAACCCATACTCCTTGACCGGCTAGAACGGGGTCGAACAGTTAACGCTGAACGGTACTGCAAAACGTGCTGAACCCTAAACGGGCCATCGAAAGTGCAGAGAGAAGTTCACGAAATGGATACTGTTGCTCCTACGCTTAGCCGCTTGTGGCCAAGAAGACCATCAACCTGCTAGAAACATTAACATGGGGGGGGGGGGGGGTTCTAGAAATTTCGGCGTCAACTACTTAGGTCATTTTGCGCCTTTTACACAAGTTGTATCTGTTCGCAGCCCGGGACAAACGCAAACATCCATGCCCACGGCGGGATTTGAAACGACGGCCAGGCGGACTCGAGAACTAGAAAGCCTACGCCCTATTCCTCTAGGCCACCTGGCCGACCCATATTAACATGGGAAATCCTGAAACATTCTCCATACAGCCCCGACATCTCCCCATGTGACTCCCTTATTTTTGGCCCCTTAAAAAATCACTGGCAGGTCATCGGTTCACCTGCGACAAGGAAGCGCATAACACTGTAGAAAAAGGATCCATATGCAACCCAGGAGTTTCGACACTGAAGCCATCATTCGCTTCTTACGCTCTGAGATCAGTCCATCATTATCAAAGGCAATTATGTGTAGGTGTCATGTTAAACTTTACCTGTATTTAAAAGAATCGTTAGATATAACCGTAGTCTCCTTTTCATTTGGGCACACATTTATTAGGTTAAAATGTTTTAGCTGTTGATTTCCTCTCAGTTTGTGAACGAAGTATACAGGGTGTCCCAAATTGATGTATACACTCATTGATACGTTATAACTCAGCAACGAAATGAGATAAAAATATAAAGTTTATTGTATTTTATTTCTTAAATTTTCTTAAGCCCGTACATGTTCAAAATGTCCACCTTCTGCCACGTGCGTGGAAAAGTCGAGGAATGTAAGGCTTCCATTTTTGACGAGAGCATTGCCTCACTGACTTCTTTGGGGATCATGCAAAAACCTCCATAACGGCAACAACACACTCGTTATCAGTGGAACTTCTCTTCGGCACAGACCTTTCAACACATCTTTCACCGCTCCTTCGGCTTCAATCTTGTCTCGGAGATTTGTTATTGTTACCCTCGTTGGCAGTGGTGTACCAAATTCAACCCTCCAACGTCGTTGAACTTCAACAACATTCTCCAATAATACTTCCAATAACACTTCAGTATCCACTTTTACATTCATCGAAACGAAAGTCTCACCGCCATTTTGGTTTATAAACAAATGAACAGTAATGAACGTATTGCTATGCTTTTCTAGCACCGTCTGGATCAAACACAACAAACCTTTGTTTACATCAAAGAGTGTTTACATCAATTTGGGACACTCTGTATTTTATATAAATACTAGCAGAGTTACCCGGCATGGCCCGGGATAATTACACTTGTAGGTAAACAAATTTTGCAATATCTTCAAACTAAACACATGAAAACGCTTAGTATTAATACAGTAAAAAATTCATAGTGAAAATTCGAAAAAAAAATTTTTTTAAATGCTCACAATGGATGGACTTCTCCAAGTATGCCACTGCTGGCCTAAATAATTTCTTAATCACGTAATCTTACTTTAGATATACACTTGATGTTGTTGCAATTCCCACTCTTCTCTCGATGTCTTGAAGCAAAACTTGGCCATTCATCACTTTGTGTAGTCTAGCGTCACCGATTCTTCTATTTACTTGCTAACCACTTCTCAATACAGCTTGGAGCTAAAGGAGTGCTTCCTCTGTCGTCTTTCGACTTTTTCTCAATAATATGCTAACTCTCCATGAACTCCAGTTACGGATCATTTTTAAAGATTTTTCAAGAAATTGTTAAGTACTAAGAACTCTCTTTTCTAAAAAAAGCCTGAATAACAGGAATTCTATGCATTGTTACACATTGAAACTTATGTATATTGCACAAAATTTGCCTTGCATTGTTGGTCATGAGATAAATATTGTTGAACCTTGCATAGTGTTGGCGCATTGCGTGTTGACACCATTGTTGATACTATTGTTGCACAAACGTTTCCTTGCATTGTTGGTCATGATGTATTTCCTATTATTATGCCTTGCCATAACCATGAATATCGATTTATTATCGATACATATTATTTTTGCGAATTCTGAGGTGACAGTGACCTTCCTCATGCTTTGAAGGTCAAGTATGCAAAATTTCATCAAGATCGGAATAAAACTAGATTTGTATTAAATACACACAAACCCACAAACATCCTTCTTTATACAGGGTCTTTATAATTAAAGTTCCATTTTGACATGGCCATAAAAAAACTACTGGACCAAAAGCTATAATACTTGGTAATATAATACAAGAGGGCATGGGAAGTTCATACCCACCAAAAAAAAAAATTAGTTCAAAAAGTCTTCACCAGCATGGAATGGCGCTCTATGCAATATTCGTCTATTTGAATATGTAACATACATGATTTATTTTCAAACCACCAATTAACACCTTTGATAATAGTGAAATTTACAAATTAACCTGCAACAGACATGACAAATTTTACATACGAAGAACGGGTAGACAATTTAATGAATAGAGAATATATTAATTCCATAAAATATACAAATAATAATCAAAATTTGCTAATCATATCATTCACACAGGTCGTTTGTTCAACAAAATTGATGAAACCAGGAAATTCTAATTTAATCCAAAGACAATAATAAACTTAGTAGCTTGGAAAATATAGAAATTTTAGGGCGAAACAAACAAATAAATCATGCATATTAAATAATCTCCCAGTTTCAATGAGGTAGTTGTAAACGTCTCCATACTCAACATAGGGCCGAAGTAAAGGATCGTTCATCCACTCATCTTCCTTCATTGCGTAAGGTTCTTTTATATAAATTCCTTCGCCAAGTTTAAATTTTTTAATATATCTTCTTTTTGAAGGATAATCTAATTGTTTTGCGTAATTAGACAATGAAAATGTATTGATTGATGACCCTAGAAATTGCATCTCAATGCAAGCAATGCCTGCATTCTCAGCCACGGTTTACCCTGCAATATGGCGGCTTGGGCAGTGTAACGTCACTCAACACTTCCTAGAAAGAAAGCCAAACAACTGAAATGTCATACATTGTTAAATCACCATACGTGACCAAATTTAGGCTTTATTACTGGTAGAAATACTGTTAACAATGGTCGAAATATGATGATGTAACACTGTATGACGTTTCATTTGTTTGGCCTTCTATCTATGACGAGCCAACGAGATAACAAGGCCTGGAAGCAAAAATGTCACCTGACCAAGTGGTTGATAGCAGCAATCCAACCTTCATTGAACTCCATCTTGGAAGTTAACAATCAGTGTTTTTCCTTTTGTTGGAAATAATGAAGGTTGGATTGTTGCTAGCACCTAGTTGGTCAGGTGACTTTTTTGCTTCCAGGGGGGGTTTCCACTACATATGGAGTTCGAGACATATGGCGTCTCGATCGACTTTCGACATCGCTTTCGAAGAGATCTACTGGAAAGCCCATTTTAGCCTACCGCGACTCCTTGTTCGCGCGAAAGCTGTATGGTCTCGTTAGTGCGCTTATTCATTCCAAGCAAAAGGATAAGAGATCGATTAATCAGTTGTGGTGCGCAAGCGCAGTAACAAAAATTACATAGCCGTTTTTACTACACAAAAGCCAACACCCCTAAAATAGAATATGCCAAAACCCACTCTATTATACATGAGACTAATTTTAGTTTATGTTGCGATGGATGTACTGTAAACTAGTGATACAAATTAATAAAATTTATTTAGATATGAAAAAGATTTCTTAAAAATATTCCCTGAAGCAAATATTTCAGAAAAGACTATAATAACAAAATATTATTGTAGTCGAAATTTGAAATAAGAAAATGCTCGGTAAATTTTTAAAATATTTATTTCATCTTTAAAAAAGCTTCGTTTTAATATAAACTTTTTAAAAATGGCTTATATTTTCAATCCAAAAAATCTGAAATTGGAAAGAAAAAATGCTAAGATGTGTTGTCTTCAGGAACAAACCTGTATGCAAAATTTAAGAGCGAATGGAAAAGTGGAAGTGCTTCAAAATTCGACTGAAAGGTTCCGTACCATCTCACAAGATCCATGAGCGACTTAATATAAGGTTGGTAAAAAAAAATGATATATTGAAATGTAATGCTAAAGGTGACATACATATCTTCACTTTAAAGATGCATTAATTAAATAAATAACTATTTTAAGAATTTATTTATTTGAAAGTTTTTATTTACACACAATAATTTATAAACTATATTATATCTATAAAAATGAAAATTATATCTGTTAATTTGTATAATATTTTATTTTTAAACATATACTATAAAAGTTGAGATAGAAATTACATTTTACTATAATTAAATCCGAGATTCCTAAATAGGGCAGACATTTCATCGTCAATATTTCGATTATAGTCACTGGGATTCATTATTAAGTACCGAAAGGTGCTTTATGCTATCAGTGTGGGGAAACGTGTCTGTCTGTCTGCCTGTCTGTCTGTCCGTCTGTCCGTCTGTCTGTCTGTCTGTCTGTAACTCAAACTCCTCCGAGGCTATGAAAGATTTT
>JAHWFO010049333.1:1616753-1635633 GCA_023313115.1 Rhysida immarginata
ATCAAACAAATTGGGATGATGTATCACGAATGAATATAACGTAAAATAAATGATAGTCCAAATTGGTTTCTAGGAACCTGGTATAGTGGAACCATTCTGGTTTAGTGGAACCATGATGGTTCATTGGAACTTTCAATGCTTAAATATGGCATGTAATATATCAAACGAATTGGAATGAGGTGTCATGAATGAATATGACGTAAAATTAATGATAGTCCAAACTGGTTGCAAGGAACCTGGTTTAGTGGAACCATTATGGTTCATTGGAAATTTCCATGCTAAAATATAGCATGTAATATACCAAACGACTTGGAATGAGGTGTCATGAATGAATATAACGTAAAATTAATGATAGTCGACATTAGTTCAAAGGTACGTGGTGTAATGGTATCTTTATGGCCCATTAGAAACTTATAACGTTAACATAGGGCTGTTTAAAAATATATTTCCGCGAATGGTTTAGTTTAACCTTTCGGTACTTGGTTATGTCATTCCTTAATGGTTTATAAGTACCGAAAGGTGCTTTATGCTATCAGTGTGGGGAAACGTGTCTGTCCATCTGTCCATCTGTCTGTCTTTAACTCAAACTCCTCCAAGGCTATGAAAGGTTTTCAAAATCTGTTTTCATCAGTCGGTGAATATGGTTCATGGCACGAACCAATTACAAATATTATCTAAATCGGTTCATTGGCACGTGCACAAATGGTACCTCTATTTTCCCGCCTAGCAATTTTCAATGGGAAGATATATTGAGTAATATATCAAACAAATCATAATGACGAGATAGATGCGGCTATTCATTATTATTTTCGTCAGTCGATGAACATGGTACATGGCACGAATCAGTCACAAATATTATCTAAATCTGTTTAATAGCACGTGCACAAATGGTACCTATATGACCCCATCTAGCAATTTTCAATGGAGAGATATATTAAGTAATATATCAAACAAATCGTAATAACGAAATAGAAGCGGATATAAATTACTATTTTTGCCAATTGATAAATGAGGTTCCGGGAATGAACGATTTTGAAAATGGTTGAAATCGAAATAATGACATGTGCTCTAATAGTACTCTTATGACACCCTCAAAAATTTTCAGTGCTAAAATATGGCACGTAATATATCAAACGGCTTGGAATGATGTTTCATGATTGAATATAACGTAAAATTAATGAGAGTTGAAAGTGGTTTCAAGGAACCTGGTTTAGTGAAACCATTATGGTTCATTGGAACTTTCAATGCTAAAATATTGCATGTAATATATCAAACGACTTGGAATGATGTGTCATGAATGAATATAACGTAAAATTAATGATAGTCGAAAATGGTTCAAAGGTACGTGGTTTAATGTTATCTTTATGCTCCATTAGAAACTTACAATATTAACATAGGGTGGTTTAAAATATGGTTCCGCGAATGGTTTAGTTTAACTTTTCGGTACTTGGTTATGTCATTCCTTAATGGTTTATTACAATATGAGATATCATTCTCGAATCAATTCGTGCATTAATATAGCAACTGTCTTCCGTCTTCTCTGAAGTAAAGAGATCGTCATTCATATGATATTGACGAATAAATAAATATTTGAATTTAAAAATCTGAATAAATTAACATCATGTGCTTAGAAATATTTGGATCCAATCTTTACAAATATCTCAGAATAGAGAATGACCCAAATTTTAAAAAATAATTAAACATCTTTTTGGAAAAAATTCTGGCAATAAGGATTCAGTATCACCTGTCTCTCCCTTCCGTCCTTTTATCATCTTAAAATTTGAATAAAATTATGTTGCTAATTTTGATAAACCTGCTTAATGCAAAAATTTATTATAATTTAAATATTTTAATTTTTATTATCAAAACACAATTACAAGAGGATAACTCTAATCTATAGTTTTTAGATACCACCAAATTTCACAAAGATAAATTTTAACTTCATTGTTTAATTCCTTTTTTTATGCAACAAACAAGATAAAATAACGCTAGCGCTTGGCTAGAATTCCGCCATTGTGGTTCGTTTGTCAAAATTCTACACGGACTGAATAACAATGCCTCACACACTCTTCTATTTTATTTAACCTGCCTCACTTCCTTATGCTATCGAGGTTTCTCTCGCATACTCGCTGATCGCCTGCGAGAGCGAAATTCTGGTATCGACAGTCTCTTAGCACCTCCCCACTTCTCTCGCAGGTGTTAGTGGAATGCTGTGTTAAGCCGAATGCCCCAATTTGATGACGTGGACAGCAAAAACCTGTATTTCCGCCTTATCGCTATCGCGATTTATGTGTAGTGGAAACCTTCCCCAGGCCTTGTTATCTCATTGGCCTAGTATCTAGGAGGTGTTGCGTCACTGCGACGACACGAGATTACTCTCAATTAGTAAGTGCTTCCATATGAATATTCGAATTTGCCGAAAAAAGCTTCAGATACATAAAGCGTAAAAAACAATTGTGTCTTCAGGAATGTTTTCGAGAAGTACCTCACATGATTTCCCCCGGAAATTGAAATCGCGTTCGGAGAGTTCCTGCACAATCGCCAGCTTGTAATGATAGTAATGAAGGTCATTGTGAAGAATTCGCCTCATTGAACGATCGGAAAGTCCAAGGGCAAACGCATGTTTGCGCGCAAAATGTAGTAGGGATCGCTAGATTGAAGCTCTCACTGCCTCAATGTTCACACGTGAACTGATTGGCCGAGGGAATCCAGATATTCGGCTTGTCGTACTCGATGTTTGTGTGAACGTAGTGACCCATGTAACAATTGATTTTCGGTCCGGAACACGGCCAACGTGGTGTATTGAAGCACCGTCGAAAGGCGCGCTGGGTTGCCATCACAGATGAACCGTTCGAAAAACAGGCCTCGACAGCAAATGCTCGCACTTCACTGTTCCGAGCATCATGGTGACTGGACTGGAAGAGAACAAAACTATAGAACCACGCCTGTCGAATGAGACCACTCCTGTCCAGCGGCAGCTGCTACATCCTGGATTGCGCACATTTCAAAAAAGGAAGTTACATTGACCCACCCTGTATTACATGCAATTTTTTAGCATTGAAATTTCCATAATGGTTTCACAAAACCAGGTGCCTTTGAACCAATTTTAACTATCAAGAATATTGCGTTATATTAATTTATAATTCATTAATATAATCAAAGAAAAATTGACCTCCAACAAAGTGGACGATAACATTAGTTCTGACATAGTCAACGCTCTTAATACCATCCATAATCAGAGTTATTTTACATTCAACGATAATTTTTACAACATCCCCAAGGGTGTATTGATGGGCTCGCCCATCAGTGCAGTCATATCAGAATACTTCTTGCAAACCCTGGAAGAAAAGCATGTCACCCCACTCTTCAAAAACGGAACAATTGTTTATTACAAGAGATACGTTGATGATACGTTCATTGCCCTGTACCGGGAGAAGACAAACGCAATATAGATTCTAAATCATTTTAACGGTTTCCATGACAGTATCTCCTATACGATGGAAGAAGAAAAAGACAATTTCCTGGATTTAACACTGAACAAAAATTATAACATCAAAAAACTGGAATTCTCCATATACAGGAAACCTACAGCCACCTCTAATATAATCAATTTCGAATCTAACCATCCACCAAAACATAAGGCAGCGGTCCTTAACTACCTTTTCCATCGTGCGCTATCATATCCTATCACTGCTAAAGACAGAAACGAGGAACTAAGACTTACTTACGATGTGGCAAGAAAAAATGCTTTCCCAGACCAGATCACAAAAACTATTTTCCGAAAGACGAGACGAGCACTTGAGTCACGCAACCATGCTGTTGACGGTACAACCGAATCTCATAAATATACCACTTTTACATATACGGCCCCAGAGATAATTAGGATCACTAACATCTTCAAGAATCACGGGCTAAGAATTGCGTATAGAACTGCAAACAAATGCCGATATCTATTAAACCCGAAGGAGAGGATTCAACATAATGATGTTTACAATGCCTGCGGGGTCTGCCCAACTTGTGGTTGCTTCTACGTGGGATCCACCAGAAGATCATTCCATATAGGATTCAATGATCAGAGGAGATCTTGGGTCAACAGGGACCACAAGTCAGCCTTTGCAGACCACGTTATCGACAAAAAACACATCTTTGGTGAAATACAAGAAATTATGTCCATCGTCAAATTCATCAAACATCCACAGAGAATACTCACGTACGAAGCCCTGATAATTAGGAAACACCTCATGACTGATAGAAAAAAGATTCTAAACAACCAGCTCAGTTTTGAGAAAAACCCAATACTCGATGTAGTCAACAGAATAATAAACCCGGAAATGAACATAATCCACAGCCTCCCGGACGGAATCTCTTAGCTACTGTTTTGCTTTGTTGGCTCTTATATCTGCCTGTGGATCTTTTTCCAGTTTTTGCTCTTATATCCAGTTTGCTCTTATATCCAGTTTGCTCTTATATCTAGTTTTGCTCTTATATCCAGTATTGTTATACATATAGTGTTTTTATAAAGTTGATTATTTTTTAATTTTGTAATTCTTATTACTATTACGTATCCAGTCATGCATTCACACAACTACGTGTTTTTTCTATAATAATTTAACCCACTGCTTGTAAGTCCATCAATCGGAGTTAATCACTTTTCTCTGATTGGTGAACCCCTCCCATATATACCAGGTGTTGTAACCATTGTAACTCTGTAGTCGTTCATAGTTCGTGATGACGAGTTAATATTCGAAACGCGTTGAACAGTCAACAAATACTCGAAATTGCTATTCCTGAACCTTCTCTTTTAATTTACTCAAGACAGACTTGCCAGATCCTGCACATTTTTCCGACATGGCACCTTGGGACTGCTTCTTTTTTAGGGCATATGATTCAGTAACTCCGTGGGGGGTTTTCTCATATTTGAGGGTCATCTCCCCTTCGCAACATTCCTCATGGGTGATTACAGCAAATAGTTTACAACAATCTTTCCACCGACGCTGGTACTGACCGAGGAACATAACTTCGAAAGTAGATGTACATAATAATCTGCATAATAAATGTATTTTTTATAATATGCTTTTTTAATCTGCTTTTGTTGGGCCTCAAACTTTTTGACTGCATTGTATGTTATAATCATTACTGAAATCGTTGCTTTTTAAAAATGGCAGTTGTTTTTATTTCATCTCGATGACTCTTGAAATAATGTAACATGAAATTCATACGGGATCATTTAATGATCTCTACCGGCCTCCAGAATATAGCCGGGATTTAAGGATAACAGGTGAATTTTTTTTAGCCATCTGTACTAAAATTTCTAAAGAAATAACAAAGCCTACTTTTTATAAAATAAATTTTTAACACATTTTAAAAACATGCTGCAACAAAAAAACAAGTTGCCTGTGTCGATCATGTAAACTGCGAATGAATGCATAACGTAGAATAGATAATTACCCGAACTAAATGAATGCTAAAGCATCTACAATAAGGATAATGTTATTATTATTTTCTTTCGAGTCGAATGAAATAAATCCATCGAGGTACGGCTAAATAACGTTACATAAGCATAAATCTTTAGTATTTTGCAACAGAAATTTGCTTTCTTGCTTCTCCGAGTTTCACGACTGGTTCTATTTTATAGGAGAAAAAGGTTAGTTCATTCTTTCCCACATTCGTATTGTATAGCTGATAAACGAGTTAACGAACTCTACTGATGAACTGTGCATGCCATTAATGTTTGAGGTTGCAATCATTGATCAGATAAATTCAGTTTACGCACATTTGATGTTCTATAACGTCGAGAATATATATAAAGACGATTGAAAGTGATTTGATTTCAAGATTGCATCAAGGAACCAGTGGATAGAAAGTAAGTGCTTTTTTGATTTTAATCTTAAAGTAAGAAATCTTATCTGATTTAATTTTTAATTTCAGATAAGAATTAAACTGTTAGACTATATAGGATAATAGCAAATTAAATAGGAATTTCATAAAATCTGTATTGAAAAATCGAAAGCACTCTCGTTTGTGATTTGAGAATCTAAACTTAAACATTTAGTTGTTCCTCTCATATTATGTACAGCGAACACCAAGTGAAAGTGTCTCCTGTCGTAGTATACTTAGTAATTGCTAGTAAAGTGGTTAAAAGAATAGTGTCGTAGTGAGCGTTCAAATCTGATTCCAGATGGCAGCTTCATCAACATATTAGATAAACATCCAGAGCTTTACATCCATAAGGCTCATTATAATTTCTTCATTTCTTCATTATAATTAATAAAATATTTTCACCCATTCTACTTGATTTATTATTTCATTTTCATTCCAGAACATAATTACTTTATCATGTTATTAATATTTCGACCTCCCTTTTTCATTTAGAGATTATTTTACAGTATTTTTTTTTTAATTTTAAATGATTTTATTCTTTTTCAATTATCTTTGATATAAATTAATAGAGAAATACACGACCGCTTCACACTGATTTTTTTTAGATAAGTTTTCGATTTCTACATCTGATTTTTGCATTAAAATAGCACCCCCTCTCCTCTTACTGTTGCATTTTAATGTTACAAGAACCACTTTACTGCCTATATTTCTCGTTAACTTTTTCTCTGCTTTTTCTTAGAAAATCAGAATAACTTTTTTAAATTTCAATATAACTTTAAATAAAAAATGCAATCAAGACGAAATCAACATATATCTATTGTAGGATTACAAAATAAAAATAAAATAAAATGAGAACTATGCCTGCATATATCTTGGTTCGAGTCGCCTGGGTATTACCAGAGAAGACATGAGCCTGATAGCAGAAGATCGCGATCGCTGGAGATCCTCCATAGGGCTGCTGCCCCGTGACCCGGGAATCTGTAAGGATAAGCGGGTTTGAAAAGTAAGTAAGTATGTACAGTATTACCAAAATAACTTCTACCCCGAAGTAGAAATGATTTTGCTATTCTTATATTATCTTATTCTATAAGAACGGGTAGGTTAAACAAACTTAGAAAACCAGAGATAACCTAGGCACTTATACCAACGAGGGAATTTTGCGCCAAGACCTATAAACCAAGGAAACTACAGGAAGCCAGACTCGCCAAGAAAACGAGTCAGGCTACCCACTGGCTCTTGGTGAATGTTCTCAAGAAAAGTAGAATTTAACGTGAGGTGGCGAAGATGTGCCAAAGCGACACATTCAAAAAGAATATGATGGGCTGTTTCATCCACCAAATTACACTTTGAACACAGTGGTTTCTCCCGAAGGATCCCCATTCTGTGTAAATGTTTTCGTAGTAAATCATGACCTGTAAGAAAGCCCATGATATCTCGTAATTTGTTTCTATTAAGCTGCAGAATACTAGTTGTTAGACTCTGAGTAGGTTTCCTAATCATGAGTCTAGCATGTTTTTGATCGGTGGTCTGTTCCCATCTTTTTATCATTACTTGATAAGAAATGTTGTTAATTTCACAAATTGCGGTCTGTTTGGAAATTTCGCAAAAAAGGTTCAGGACCATAAGGTGCCGACTTGGCACCTTGTTATGCCAAAGTATCTGCAACCTCGTTCCCTACAATACCTTTATGTCCTGGCACCCATAATAACGTAACGCTATTCTGCAGAGCTAGGATCTGCAGGAGTTGACGACATTCGAAGGTATTTTAGAAGTTATCCTGGAAGATTTAATGGCTTAAAGGGCCACCTGACTGTCACTGAGTATGAAGATTTTTCTACGAATGTAGAATTTATCTATACATATCTGTAGAGAGAAGATAATAGCTAACATCTTTACCTGGAATACTGTGACCCAACGAGCAAGTGGACGAAAGCGTAGGGTCTTAGGTTTACCACAGTAAACACCCAGGCCAGAGTATCCATGTTGTCGGGAGCCATCCGTATACCAAATAATGGCACCCTTAAGAAAATGCCACTTCCCCCCTCTCTGCTCTACCATGGGGTCTATTATGACCTCACTGGAGAGCACAGGGAAGGTAAGAGTTTCCGCAATACCGGAAGGTATTTGCAAAATATTTAATAATCAAAATATTAGTTATAATCCGGCTAATGACCCATAACCCTTGATTACCCAGACGATAAGAACTTTTCCTAGCAATACCCTGGATATGAATATTCAATGATTTCAATGATTCAATGAATTCAATACCCTTGCAGGCCAACCTCTGAAGGGAGGCCAGCTTGGTCTTAACAGTGGACTGCTCAGTCTTATGCCACCAAACCAAAAATGACACAGCAACATCGAGAGAGCGCCATTTTAACCTGATTTATTTTTTATCAAGATGTTGGTTCCAGGTCAATTTAATATCGAGGATAACCCCTTAGTATTTGACCTCTTTCTTTAGTATAATCTTTTCACCAAACAAGGTTGGTGTTCGATTAAAAGGGATGATTTCTTTTTGACAAGTAAAAGATACAAGAGTAGTTTTCAATGGATTTACACTTATATTCCGCTCAATGCACCATGTTTGAACCTTATCCAAAGCAGATTGCATCAGGTCCAAAAGAGTAAGTTTGTCAATCCCAGATACGTAGATGACAATGTCATTCGCATACCCTTGGGCATTTATGCCACAGTTGTATAACATAGAGATAAGATCATTCACCACCAGGTTCCATAGCAGGGGGAAAGAATACCACCCTGTGGACAACCCCTGGAGGGTCGAATCTCGCTTTTCTCCCCAAAAAATGGGAGACAATTATTCTGTCCGCCAAAAGGGTATGAATCCACTTCCGAAACAGTGGAACAATTGCTTTAGACCTTAAAGCATTAGTAATTGAAGCATAGGGAGTATTATCGAAAGCTCCCTCAATATCGAGAAAAGCTGCAAGAGAGAATTCCCTATACTCAAGGGTTCTCTCGCTTTTAATCACCAACTGGTGCAAGGCAACCTCCGTGGATTTGCCTGGTTGATAAGCAAATTGATTAACATGAAAGGGACAACGCACCCCAACAGTTTCCCTAATCTGCCTATCAATAATGTTTTCAAAACTTTTAAGTATGAAAGAAGATAAACTAATTGGCCGAAAGCTTTTGACCAAGTTATAGCGGCCCTTTCCAGGTTTTGGAATAAAGACCACTTTGACCAACCTCCACATAGTAGGGATATAACCTAGGGCCAAACTGGCCCTAAAGTTAGTACATAGGAACGGTGAGATCATAGATGATACTTGCTGAATGAAGATTGGTATGATTTCATCTGGTCCAGGGGATTTGTTTGGTTCAAAAGATTTAATTGTCCATACAACTTTATTACGTGTAATCACTTCCTTGGCCATAGCCCAGTTATCCCTAGAGATATTGCTGGAAGAAACCAGACAATTAATATCAAAAGATTCGCAAGGCATGGCACCTGGGGAGTGAGTTGCCATAAGAGTCTCGAGGATATCCTTAGCATCCCTGGTGTATTCACCATCCATTTTTTGGAGAGTACAAACAAACATTGGATTATCTCTCTTTAAAAATTTGTTGAGTCTAGCTCCTTCTCCAGTCTTTTGGACTGATTCACAGAACTTCCTCCACGAAGTACGTTTAGCCATTCTAACAGCCTTATTATACTGAGGGAGGGCTAGCTTATAGCTATGCCGGTCGTTGGTCTTTTTAGCTTTCCAAAAAAGCTTCCTAACAACTCGTCCACGCCGAGATAGATCCTGATTCCACCAAACGCAGCAGGGTCTACTTCTCCTTCTCAACAAGGGACAATTTTCGTGATACGACTGAACCAGGGCCTGTTGCAGTCCATTCACACACAATTCCAGTTCAACCGTATTTCGAATTTTTATCGGAAGATCGGAAATCGCGGACCAAAAGTCCTCACGAAATCGAGTCCAATTCATCCACTTAGAATCCCTAAAGGTCCTATCCCAGTCCTCATCAGCCAAAGATGGCTTTTCATCAACGTACTATTTTCTAATCCATTTACTCCTATTGGAAGAACCTTTAGTAACATCAATTACCTCCCTTCATACAGAAGTGACGCAGGTTGGTTTATTGCCTAGATTAAAAATTTCTAAGACAAATTCAAATAAAAACTTACCTCCCAGGTTAGTATTAGAGCTCCCCCACATTATGTGGTGAGCATTTGCGTAGCAGCCAAAAACGATTTCCACGTTATGGCTAATCGAATTGTCCCATATTAAACTAAAGTCGTCATTTATGGGTGTAATCTCTTCAAAAGGAAGGTAACATGAGACAAGAATAATGTCTTGGTTTCTCCCTTTTATTTGAAGGGTGATTTTTGCTATGGCCTATATCAATAAACAAGCTCGCGGAGATGAGCATGGAAAGTCATAAATCAGCTTCCCTCCACAGTTGCTCAAAGCTCTAATTCCATCTTTGGAAATCCAAGGTTCTTGAATTAGAGCAATGTGAATGTCCTCGGCCAAAAAAGTCCCACTGAGGTTGACTACAGCCAGTTTTTTATGCTGCAGGTTTGCTTGAATGTACCTCAGCATCTGGTGATGAAGATGTTGAAGGTTTCCCAAAAACCTTAGCTTGGATTTGAGATAAGCCAATGTATAGAAACCAGTCTGACCTTCAAAATCCTTGCGTCCAGTTTGGGAAGAGCCAGCACCGCCTGATCCTTAAAATTAAGATTCAGAATGCCTCATTGTGTTGAAGTCAAGTCTTTATTCTGGATTTCAATTCTTCTCAGGATTTCTTTCCCAAGAATATTTGCTGAAAAGTTCAGGGAGCTTTAAGATTATTTTGGTAGTCTTCACGAGTATCTTCGCCTCGCCCACCAAAAGTGTCTCACCCTCCCACGGATTAAACTTCTTGATTGTTGTAGTCAGCCAATCAGAAGTAGCTTGGTCCGCACAGAGCAAAATAAATGCTCTTGCTTCCAAGCGACAGTACTTAAACTGAGGTCCAGTGCCCGAAGGCATGTCCCCCATAAAATCCATCAGTTTTTCCTGGAAAGCTTCCAACTGCTGCTCAGTGAGCTCCTTGTCTGGATAGCTATCCAGGCAATTGCAATTTTAATAGTTTTTAAAGCCTCGCGAAAAGTCCCAGATTTGGTTTTCTTCACAGGTGCTTTGCCCTCTCAAGGAGTGTTACCCTCAGACATGGGTCTTTTGGTCGGGGTTTGCACCTCCTTTTTAGTGGGCATCAGGCCGACCCTAGGTTTTTCAACCTTGGTGCCTTTCAATGTTTTCTTCTTGGATTTACGGCGTTCAGCCGATCCAGAAGAAGTAAGTTCACCAATCGTGCTACTGTCCTCGCCAGAGGCCGCACACCATGAAGTATGCGGCGCCTCAGGTTCAGAAACAGACTGATTGGGTTCAGTTGATATGGCAGAGGGCATTTCTGCCATGTCAATATCAACTTTTGGTTTCTGGTGCCCCGCGGGGTTACCAGCAGAGATTGGGGGTGTATTACTTTCCATGAACTGGAGTAATAAATGCAGGATTGACGGTCCGTCCCAGGAGTGCCTACATGCTGGGATAAGGTCACTTACTCCTGAGTGTCGCCAGGTAGACAGGAGGCTCCATTAGGGACACCTTAACCGAAGCGCCATCCACCCTTTAGCACGGATCACATAACACCTTATTGGATATTCGGGGATGTCTTAAGTTTTAAACAGCTCAGGATATTTGGCTCTCCGCCACCTGCCGACGCACCCAGTAGCCACTCAAGCCTTGGGTGATATAACACATTATTTACGATTACTTTACTGTAGTAGATTATTTCAGAACTGGCGAAAATTCTCACTGTTCAAATACAAAAGTAGCCAATAAAACCCAAGTCTAAATTCCCCAATTATGTAACCCACAAATAAACTCTTAATTTTTAAATAAATAAAAACGGTCCGTATTAGCATTATGGTAGAGTTCAACGCGTTTCCAGGTAATCTCCTCATCAGGAACTATGAAGGACTACAAGTTGGCAATTCGACTTTCGACAATCGAACATCACAGGGAGAACGAAACGCGCGGTCCAGAAGTAACGCTTCCACTACCATACTCATCCAGGAAGTAACCACGGAAAGTAAACTGATCTAGGAAAGAAGACAGATGAAACCTAGTTAAGCCACCCGGAGGATAAGTTGAGTCCTTGCGTGTCAGGACGAGAGGGTTCATTGTTGATTGATGAGGGACACAAGGAGCTAGGAGATCCAGTATCCGGGAAAGATGGCTTTGTCGATGTCGTCGAAATTGATGTGCAGGATGTGACGAGGCCTGCGATGCCTGAGGAAACTTCTAAAGGTGAGCAGATGTTCCAGAGTATCTGCAACCAGAGGATTGGGATGGTACTTAATCTTCGAAGCAACTTCTTCAGCGACTCTTGGACATAATTACCAATTGGACGTGTATGGAAACCTTCAGTAATAGAAATATTCGTTGCAACTCTCCTGTCAAGAAGGGCAATAGTCCCCAGGGCAACGTTTTGGAAAGTTTGAAGGTCCTTCCATCTGGATATGCATATTGTAGCCCAGATGACCATCTTATAAAGCAAAAGTTTGTTATCCATTCCCAGTGCGCTGTTTCAGCCCAGAAGAGAAACTAGGCTGAACTTTGCCTTCTTAGCTTTATTGATCGCATAGGAGACGTGTTCACTCCTATTTATCCTGGTATTTGTAATTTTTTACCCATTCGAGCTCTTTACCAGAAAGAAAGTGAGGACTCAGGGTTTATCGAAGTTTCTTCGTAATGATGTAGGGTTTGTCAACGTTTTGGTCGAATCTCCACTTAGCAAACCATTTCTCGCACTGATGTAAGGCATTTTGTAACCGAGATATGACGTGAGCGGGATTGTGGTCAGTAGTCATGATTTCCGCGTTTTCAGTGAATAGATATAGTTTGCGCTAAGAAAAAGTTGGGAAGCCATGGATGAAAAAGTTGAACAGTGCAGGGCCTTGAGCTCTGGGGAACACCAGCATTACCGTCACAAGGGTTAGACATGGAGCAGCCACCCCGACACGAAATATTCTTGGCAATCAGTTTATTTTTCATGGTAATCAGTTCGTCCAAAAAACCACAAATAATCATCTTGTATATAAGGCCGTTGTGTCAAACCTGATCAAAAGCTTTACGAACATCCAAGAAGCCAAGACCACCGTACTTAGCACAGTTAAGAGGAGTGTTTAGGTCTGCAACAAGCCTCCAGATCTGAAGTTGGCAGGAGTGATCTGGACGAAAGCCAAATTGCTACGCAGAATTCGTAAAAAGTCTTCAGAATCATGCGTTCAAAGACTTTTGATAGCATTGTAGCAAGCTTTTGCGCCTGTAGCTGACAGCAAGAGCATGGTTTAGACCAGGCTTTTGTCTGGTAATAATGACGGACTCTTTCCACTGGTCGGGGAAGTAACCAAGTTTCCAGCAGTCATTCATTGCTTTGGTAATGATAGGGCCAATATTGGAAGACAAATTCTTGAGAGCATGTTAGTGATGGAATTAATACCTGTTGCTTTCTTGGTTTTAAGATTCCTTGGGCATTAATGACTCCTCAGAGGTAGGAACACGATGAATGCACCAGTAAGCAATACACCCATTGTTAACTAGCTGAGTGTTTTGGAGGCAGTCCAAGTTTTTCTCACTAGGCATGGTAAATTGATTTTTCAGGGAATCCGCGATAAGTTGAGGTTTTCCCCTGTCACTGGTGACAACATTACCATTGCCTGCAAGCATGGCGGCAGTTGGATGGGTCTGTTACCCTTTAAGGCCCTCACAGTACCCCAGAGTGAGTTGTCCTGGACGGACAAACGTTTCATTTTTTCGCTCCACCTTTGTGTTTTTGGAACTTTAACCTCTTCCTGGACCTGGAGAGATAGCCTGTTGTCACTTATTCTAGAAAAACGGTAGTCACTTGCGTTGCCATAGTCTCCTGTAGGAATCCCTTTCAAGAATGTGATATCTGATGTAAGGAGTGAGGTTGAGGTGTTCAGGAATCTTTCGATCAGCAGTGGAGGTACTGGAAGTAGTAGCATCCTTGATAACACGAGTGATTGCACTGTGTTACGTGCTTTTTATTAAAGCGCGAACAGTTTAAAGGTCTAGGCAGGCTCGCGGAGGGTGGGCGTGGAATTAGGAATAACCTCCTAAAAAAACTTAATGTAGCGACAGACGAAGGACCAAATTTAAAGTAGAAAAAAGTTAAGATTAAGCATAGATAGAAATCCCCCAATCTTAGAAAAGCAAATTATCCCTTAGTAATTGACAAATAATGAACCCCCATTACTCTAAAAATATCAATTAAAAATGTTTTTAGTTAAGCAACATTTAAAAATAATTGTAATGACGATTCCAAACAAAATGACATTTTATTGCTCTGATTAAGAGAGAGAGGATATAAAAGATGACTGTAAAATGTATAAGTAATTGACACCAAGGCTTCGATTTGGCTTCGAATTTGTTTGGAATTTATTTGAAGAAAAAAAATCAATCATTCGATGAATTCGCAAATGAGGAGGTTGACCAAAAACTTCTGTTAGTACAATTACCCACTGGGCGGAGTGTGCACACTGTAAAAGAAGATAAAGGAAAAGGAAAACAGGAAAAATACAAGAAACAAACGTAAAAATACCAGCAAATGGCTACAGTAATAAAATTCAGTTATCATGAGGAGGGGAATGAAGGTAACGGTTAAAAGAAGAAACAAAAATTTGGGAAAATACTACATAAGATACTTGAAAACAAATGAAATCAGTTATGGGAACACATAGGGTGACATAGCAAACGACATACTGGGCAAGAGGCAAAGCGGGAAGGAAGACGACGAGTCAGGGCGGACTCACACTTCGAGCCGGAAAGAAACTAAAAAATATGAATAAATTTAGCAGAAGTGAATTAAACGTAAATGATTAAGAAAATGTTCAGCAATTGTAAAACGTAAAGAAATCTCAATGTAAGGACAGTTCCATTTATGTAGAACAGTTCTGGAAGAACAAATCAATCTTCCGGACGAAGCCCGTGATCCTGATAAAACTTCTTGAGAAACGCTTAGAAGAAAACATTTAGTCAAATTTGAAGTGACGACTCAGTAGCCCACGAAAAAAGAGGGTCTGGTGCGGCCATTAAACCTTGTTCGAAGGTGGCATGCATCAAAAATTTTCATGGATGTTCCAAGCATTCAAGAATGTCTTGAAGCTATGTACGCACGGAGGCAACATCGAAGGAGAAAAGTAGGACAAGGCCTTAACGCAAGCTGGCCTAGAAGGCGATTAATCATGTAACGGAAGGATCCACTTCAAGAGAAAGGACTTGATCCAAAGAAATCTATCCAAAGGCGATGAAAATGATCGGAAGACATCATATTCTGCCGGTAAGGAAACCATCCACAATTTTCCAATACTGATGGTTTTATCATAAACTGATGGTTTACGAGGGATACGGCTTGTCGATCATTATCAGATCCGACCAAGCCAGAGACCGGTAACCGGATTTTATTTTTTTACTGTAATTTTAAAACTACCTTGACATTTTTGACATTTACTGGATAAAATATTCCTGCAAGTGATATCATTTAATAATTTTTAATTAACTCATTAATGCCTACCATTTAATGCCTACCAGAACCAAACGGGCCAACCAGCAAGAAAATTTACTCGAGCTCCGCACGAGCACGAAGCATGAGGAACCAACAAAGGCAGAAAAGCGCAAAAGCGCGTTAATTCGTTATATTGATTGTTTTGGCGTAAAAAGAACACAAATATAATAACAATACCAGGCTATTAAATAACTTCTTAACAGTGAAAAATGCTCGGCTTTAAAACTTAAATAAAAAGAAATATTTTGACTAGACTTAAAAGAATATTAATAGTTTCTTAATCTTAAACCTTGTTTTGTCAGAATCGACGAGATAAGAATAAAAAAGCGATGAATATTTAATAAACAGCAAAAACTCCTAGGTAGCAATGTTGAAGAACAATGCAGGGAAGTTAGATTAAAGAGAATAGAGATTGGAAGTTGGTTTTTAGTTCAATAAGCTAAGACACTCAACCCGCCCCATACAATTGCAAAATTACCGTAAGCGAAAGCCTCTTATTTATTTTTCTACCGTTGCCATTAGGACTTAAACTTTAAAACCCATTATCACCAAGCAAAAGAAATGCCTTATTGAATCACACAACGAAAATTACGTAAATAAGATTTATTTCATTATTTCGAGTACAAGTCTGGCCGGACTATTCTCATCTAATTCATAACAATGAAAGGCATCTTTAGAAATCAAATCCTTTCCTTTTCGTTCTCGATTTCTTTAAAATCCTATCGTCCTGGGCATTTCAGTTGCCTGACTTGTTTATTTATTTATTTATTTATAAAAAAATTATAAAAATTACCTAGCCGGAGCCCGTATGGCGAAGGGCCGACGAGTTAGGTCTCCGGATAGACCAAGAGCCAGCCCCGATTATATTTAACTGGAAAGATCTAATTCAGCTAACTATCTCATTTCACAGTTTTGCCCGTAGGGAATGAGAATCTCTCGGTCTGGCAGTCCAAAGCGGGCGGACTTAAAAATGGCGGCCCTTCAAAATACGGAAAAATTGACTTCAATTTAACAGGTACGATCTACTTTTGGTTCATGGTTTTTTTCTTAGATTACTCCTCCCTAATTAAAATTTCATCGGTCTGTCATTTGAAATCGACCGGAAAATGGCTGCCAGACCAATCCATATAACCGGAATGATCTAATTTTACATTTTGAACCAAATTGTACCTAACTGCTTGCCATTCACGAATTATACGGTCTGGGGTTTCGAAGCAGCCGGAATCACGGTGCCAGGCCGATTTAAAGAGTCAAAATTGTCATTTTTTTAGGTTCAGCTTATGAGAATAAATTATACTTTACTTCCACGAGTAATTTTTTATTTTGTGCTTTCTATATTCCGGTCTATATTCGAATTCGGTCTGTTCATTTTTATCTAATATGCGCAAACCTTAGTACTGAATATGAGAATGATAGTATTAGACTATATACAGTAAAAGCAAACCCACCCGTTTGTATAATCGGTTAATAGCCCATTATTAGATAACCCATTGTTAGATTTTTTCTTTGTTGTGACAACGTCCACCGTCGCTGATTTTATATGAATTATTCCGTATGTATATCATATCATTCTCATATCAATAATTATCAACATGCTGCCTCACTTCGTCTTTAGGATTAGGGAAACGAAAAGAAGTTAATTCTAGGTGTTTTCATTGTTCACAATATTTTTCCTGGCTTCTAAGTGTTATATTTCAAAAATTTGTCTATAATGTATGGAAAAACAACTTTATTCATTATAAAATTTGATTTTGTGATCACAGGCAAGAAAAGTAGCACATTTATGTGACAAAAAGTCCCGATTTTTATCTTTTATACACAATTACATAATAAAGAATATATAAAGGGTGAGTCAAAAGTCGCAGTACACGCTGATTTTTTTTTTAACCTTTCCAGGAATTGAAAAATCTGAATATTTCAGCAAGGTATGGGTGACATGGTCTATCTTTTACAGCATGTGCCGAACATGGCCGCCATCTTGAATTCGGCCATCTTGAATCTAAGTCAATTTTCTTAAATGGAAAGGGGGTCGTGTGTTATATCATATAACATCTGCATTTTCTGACAATTTCATTCCTGTAAACAGATTTGAAGTAGCTGTTAAGGTTCAAGAGTTACAAAACATTTTGTTTCATTTTGTAGCAGATAACTGAAGATGGCTTTGACCACGGAGAAGAGAATTGAGGTCATTTTGATGTCTGGAGAACGAAGTTTCCGTGTCATAGCTGCAGATTTTAACAACCGGCACCCAGAAAGACCTCCAATTTCACACAACACTGTCAGGTGCTTAATTACGAAATTCCAAGAAACTGGGACTGTGGTTGACAAGGCACGGAGTGGCCGTCCAATAAGTGCCCACAATGTGACAAAGATCAGACAACTCAACAATGGTTTTGGCGTCTTTCGTCAAGAGCCCACAACGCAGCACACGACGTTTATCAGCAAAATGTGAAATCAGCCAGTCATCGATCGTACAAATCCTGCTCATCAATGGCACCCATTCAAGATTCAGATACGCCAGCACCTGACGATGACCCAGAGAGCAGAGGATGACCCAGACAGACGTATGCCGTCTTGCACGTGGGCCCTAGAGCAACATCGAGAAGACTCAGCGCCTTCAAATGTGCCTTGACCAAGAGGGACACCATGTTTTACACATTATATGACTGTCCTTTATGGAGAACAGTCTAGCCTGTAATTCCAAACTAAATGTGTTTTCTTATTCAACCCCCTAGTAAGATCCGGCTTAGAGTATGCTTCGACTATCTGGTCTCCGTACAATGTTACAATTACAGCGGCGTCTTGAGAAAGTTCAAACTGATATTCTACGTTCCCTTCTTCACTTATCAAATCATAATGAAAATGAAATCTTTAATGAAAATTTATATGCTACAAACTCTTACCTCAGAAATCACTTTCGTTGTGAAACGCTACTTAACAGATGTATTTATCTAGACGCCTGCTGCTTATTCAAATTATATAATCATATAACCTATTCTTTTAGATTTCTCAGTTTCATAAAACTACGCATTCCCAAACTAAACTCAAGAAACACTGGTATATTTTATTTACCACTGACTAAGAAATGTATTACAAACAATCTCCCTTTCAATCGATTATGTAAACTAGGCAATGTATTCTCGCATTTAATTGATATTAACTTTTTAAATTATAATGAATTTAAAGCTATAATTTATGAACATCTAAACTCTTTTTTGTTATTACTGATGGTTATTGTAAAATTTTTGTTTCAACGTTTGTTTTGATGTTTCAATTTTTGTTCTTGTATTTGTTTTCCTGTAAGCTGCCATTGGGCATTTATAGGCCTGTTGCTTGCAATAAATAAATAAATAAATAAATAAATAAATAAATAAATAAATAAATAAATAAATAA